>VUQR01025119.1:5165-32584 GCA_015108515.1 Hemichromis elongatus | reverse complement strand
TTTATTATTTTTTTATTAAAAAAAAAAAAAATTTATAAAGAAAAAAAAAAAAAACAACTTAATTTTAAAAAAAAAAAAAAAAAAAAAAAAAAAAAAAAAAAAAAAAAAAAAAAAAAAAAAAAAAAAAAAATGGACCGAAGATGTTTTTTAAATGTTCAGTGTTCCTCAAAGATGTGTAGCATTTACACGACAGCAATGGTTTAATCTTTTTTCTCCATTAATATCATATAATAATGCTTCACTACATGCCACAGAACAGGCATGTTCATATGTTCTGACATCTTTTATATGAGATACACCATTGAAGAGGCAGCTGATTAGTCTTACATTTACTCTCTTTGTTTTATAGCCTAACACCAAATCCAAGCATCCAGCCACAGTCAAAAAGAATTATCTTTAGCAGCAACAGCAAGTAGTCAGAGTCTGGGATTATATTAGAACACACAACACAAAGAGACAGTCTAAATCCACCGAGATGAACTGTGGAAATTTATACAAAATTCCTAAAACCACCTACTGGCCAAGAGCCTTGAAAAAAAACTATGTTTAATATAATTCATATACAAACCACTGAGGTTATAGAACTTCCTCTTCCTATGAGATTCAAAATTTGGGTCATGAGCTGTCAGCATAACACCAAACAAACACCACACTGTCTACAGCCAATAATGGCTCAGCTAAAAGGAACTATCCTTCTGTCTTTGGATGGCTTAAATTATAATGGTAAAAATGGTTTTAAAAAAGGGCAAAGACTTGTACATTTTTCTGCCCAAGAAGCAAACGGCAAGTCTTAAAAACGTGTTTCAACCAAACAAATCTGTCTTTGAAGTTTGATTCCTTCCACAAAACATTCAGGGAATCCAAGTTGCAGTCCGACTATAAAAAATAAATCAATAACTTAAATAAAATAAAAAATTCTAGCTTCAGTGTGAAGGTTGTAATAATAATTCTGACTGGACTCCATGAAGTAAAAGTTGCCAAGACTTCAAAAGTTAACAGAGCCAATAAAAGTTCTGAAAAGATAAAAGTAAAAAAGAAAAAAAAAACATGAACATATTCAATAGTTACAATAGAGCTGATGTGAAAAGCAAAACATAAAAACAGTTAAGATTAATGACAAATTATTATTACTTTTTGGTTTCGGTTTATGTAACTGACTTAATGATTTATAGCCGACTTTTAAAAGGAGCTGGAAAATCCCTCGGCAGAGGACAATCTAGTAGTGTGTGTTGTATCTGAGCAGACCTCTTGGATGTCTTTCTGTCCTTGTGACTTCAGACGTTCTGCGTTTTCCGCTCGGGGTTGTTATCGGCCTGCAGGCTGACCTCGATGATCTCAATCTGCCCACACCTCAGGCCAAAGCTACTTAACTGAACTGTCCTCTCCAGTGGAAAGCCTACAACCTGGCCCAAAGAAGCAACAGGCAGTCCAATTTATAGTGCAGACTGATTTTAGAGGGCTTATTACATAATGAAAAGGGACACTTCATTTATCATTTTCATTCAGCGCCCGATTCCCATACCCGATTTAGATTCTTGCATCTGCCGTCAACACAATAAGTCAATTAACCTGTTACAGTACAATTTGTAGGAGGGTGTGTGGATTGAATTGCCCTAATCACTGGCTACATAACAACGGTCTCATTTTCAAGGTTTTCATTTTTCAGGACTGTGAGTGTATATGACTTTTCAATGTGCCTTTATGTGCGTCTGCCAAATTTAAAGGCCACATTTCTCCAGTGAGTGACACTGGGAAGAATTTGAGAAATCTCCAGTGCCTAGCTGTGGAATGTGAATGCTCGGTACCGCCAGGAGGAAGGCTGGAAAAGTGGTCAGTAGCAGACAGGCGCAAGTGGGGTGGCGGGGGAATTGGAGGAGATTACTATACCTTGAACAGTGGGATAAATCCCAAATGGGCTTCATTATTAACACATTTTGTGATTCACATGTCTAATCCAGATAAAATTACCCAACTGCTATGAAGTAAGTGCTGGTTTCTTCTGTTCCGCTGCATTACGCAATATTTTGAGCGTCAATGTCGGTGGAGAAAGCGAGGAAGGAGCTGGATCCATCACCGAAAACTAGCATGAGTAATTTTCCACTGATATAACCACCAAAACACTGGTGTAGCAGTCCTGCTTGCTTGGGTCTACAGAGCTCAGTGTTAACATTGTAATTATAGACACAGGCTACAATAATAAGAACGTGGGGCCCAAACCTCTGTCCACTTTCTTCTTGCGCCATTTTTCTTCTCGTTTGATTGATTCCAGTGCATGTGTGACAGTGAGCCAAAGACATTAGGGATGCTGTGGTGGGCCAGTAAGCAGATACTGGCAAAGAACCCCTCGCCTGAAAGGGAAACAGAGGCATGAGCCCCAGCTTGTCTGTGAGCTAATCGCCAGCAGGCTGCTTGCCCCTTCCCTGGCCCAGCTCCAGACCACAGTCAGATAAAAGCAGGCACTGCTTGCAACTGAGATGAGTGCTGAAAGCGGGCACCCAGATAGTACCACAGATCCAGACATGAATCCATACATACAACAGGATGTCAGACCCTTCGAACACCCTCATGAAGTCTGTTTTTGATGTTTTGGTCAGAGAAATTCCCGTTCCTCCTTGCACAAAGAAGCAGATACCAATCCTGCTGATGGGTTAAGGACCTTCTCTTGCACTGAATGGTCTTAGAGGCAGCACGTCTGTCACATGTGCTCAGACTGAAATTTCTCTTACCTGTGAAAAACACAGGCTGGTAAAGCTTTCAATTCTGGTCTTCTACGGCAAATGCCAATCAGGCTGCAGGGTGAGCACAGGGTACACTAGAGCAGTGTTTGTAGGCTATAAGAATATTGGCAACACCCGGAAACTGAGCTGCAACACGGTGGTAAAGACCATACAGCAGTTTAACAGGACGGGTTCCTCTCAGAACAAACCTCGCCATGGTTGACCAAAAACGTTGAGTGCACGTGCTCCGTGTCACATCCAGAGGTTTTCTTTTGAAAATAGATGTATGAATGCTGCCAGCATTGCTGCAGAGGTTGGCAGTATGGAGGGTCAGTCTGTCAGTGCTCAGACTATACGTCATATACTGCGTCACATGGAGGTCATCTCAGAAGGAAGCCTCTTCTAAAGATGATGCACAAGAAAGCCCGCAAACAGTTTGCTAAAGACAAGCAGACTAAGGACATGGATTACCTGTGGTCTGATGAGACCAAGGTAAACTTATTTGGTTCATATGGTGTCAAGGCTGTGGGGCAGCAACCAGGTGAGGAGTATAAAGCCAAGTATGTCTTGCCTTCAGTCGAGCATCGTGGTGGGATGTCATTGTTTGGGGCTGCATGACTGCTGCTGGCACTGGGAAGTTTCAGTTAATTGACAGAACCATGAATGCCAACATGTACTGTGACATACTGTGGGGGCATCCTCAAATTGAAGGTGGAGGAGCGCAAGGTCTCTAACATCCACCAGCTCCATGATATCATCATGGAGGAATGGAAGAGGATTGTAGTGGCAGCCTGTGAAGCTCTAGTGAACTAAATGGCCAACAGAGTTGAGGCAGTGTTGTAAAATGTGTTGCCACACAAAATATTTGCACTTTGGGCACATTTTTTAACTAGGGGTGTACTCACTTTTGTTGCCAGCAGTTTAGACATTAATGGCTGTATGTTGAATAATTGAGGTGGCAGCAAATTTACACTGTTATACAGAGCTGTACAATGACTGCTTTACATTGTATCAGTGTCATATCTTCAGTGTTGTCCCATAAAAAGATATACACAAGTGTGGGGGGGTGTATTCACTTTTGTGTGATACTGTAGATTTATTCACACACACACACACACACGAACGTCCCCAGTGAACGGACTCATCCTGGCTCTCCATCTCTGTATCTGGTGGCCAACTGTTTCTATCCATGGTTGTCTGTCCAACATGATTATCATAATGAGTGTTTAGCTAAGTATGATCATATTTTAAAATTAAGCAGAAATGATGGAAGTTTCATTGAAATTCAAAGCGTGTAGGTGGCAGCGGGTACAGCTGGAACAAGGCCACATCAAATTACTTCAAACAAAAAGAGACTCTGGTTTAGATGGGGACTTTCTTCAGTTTGTTAGAAGTGAGCCGTTTCCATATCTGAACAAAGAAAAGGGGCTTAGCTCGGAATAACTGGAGAGCAGTGAACATGTTTCAAAGTTGGGTTTCATCTACATCACTGCAGTGACAACTTAAAATCAAACACACGCAACAGGAAAATTAAAACCTTTTGCTGACAGACTTGAGGCCATTCTTTAAACTGACCACCTGACCTCAAATAAATGCTTGGCAATGTGGAATCATTTATAAACTGACATCATCATCATTTATTTATTTATTTACATCCTTAACTGAGATCAGGGTGAACGGAGAACAACTCTTGATGTTTGTCATGGAGCTTTTTAAAAAAGTTGCTACCAGATGTGGCAGACCAACTCTGACTCAAACATGCAGAGCATCAATTTAAAGGTTTTGCTCCATGAGGAAAAATAATGATTCAATCAAAAGCTCACTTAACCACAACAGTTCTAGTACTCATGCATTTCAATCAGGTTTTCCAAAGTATGTTCAGAAGAGGTTGAGGTGTGGTGGGAAAAAAAAAATCAATCCACTGATATCGACTCCCACCCCCCACTCCCCACTGGAAACACACATGCTCTTTTATTTACCATACATTTTCTAAAAGTTAAGGTTTCGTGTCCTTTATCGTGTTTTATTCATTATCAGAAAACTGCTACCATCTAAGGAAGCTATGATCACTTTTTTTGAAGCAACATGTCTTTAATGTGTGGTCAAAATTTTTGAATATTTTCCAATGGTCCAATTGTGTTCTGCTTGGCTGAAGTCTCTCTAAGTCGACCTCAACTGACACATTTTCTTCCCTTTGTAATTATGGTAGGTGGTATTACAAAGAATAGCAACCACAGCTGCAGAGATGGGGACAACACGCTGAACTTGACGCTAAGCACAGCTTGGTGGTGGCTTCTATTTGCTTGCATCTCTTTCCACCTGAGTGAATGGCAAACAAACTGATGTCAGCGTACCGCCTGGCTCCCCGGCTGCTTCCACACACACACCGTGTTTACTTGCAGTCTTTGCCTTAGGACGTACATTTACAGCCTGAAGCCATTAAGAGAGAGTGCAAGTTGAGCGGAGCTGTGATAAGAAGGTCTTATCTGGTACAGTGAGTCAACAGACTCCAGCGCACTCATCATAACCCGCATCAGTTCCAAGAATAAGAACAGATGCTGATGCACATCGCTCCCCAAGTACAGCTCGCTACAAATCTTCCTCCTCTATTAAGCATCCAGTAAAACTCTGCCTTTGTTTGGGACTCTGACATAATGTTATTTATATGTTGTAAGAGCTGATATATTGGTGCATTCGTGCACTGTGTATCCTTAAGTGACTCCTCCTGCATGTGTTGGAGAGGGTTTAACAGGTTCAGCCAAACTGGTTGCATCACTACAAGGGTTGAGATCCAGGCAGCGCTACAGTCACAGAGACTTCAGCTGGCGAGCAGACCAAGAGACATCAATTAAGGGAGAAAGCTATGCGCATTATAGAGAGGATCGTGAGCTGGAGAAAGCAGTTACCAGGTACACCAGAGACCTACAAGCTATCTCACGTCCCAAAAGAAAAGCAACACAGGCAGTGCGGCCGCCAGATATACACAAGCTGCAGTCAGTCCTTTTATCAAAGGTTTAATGCCAAATGTGAATTACTTTATATATTAATAACTTGTCTTTTGACATAAAACCTGCTTTGACAAGTCACAGCCGTGACAGGTTTGAGAAACACATGATGCAGAAAAGTGCCTGTTAAGTTCTTCAATAGGCTGTGCTAAGCTATTATAATATGCCTCTGTTGTCTGTAGTAGAGGATTCAAATTCTTCACTTAACCTAAGCCTCCCCTTGTGTTTGCAGACCACATGTTTATAGCTGTACTGCGGTGTAGGGACGCTCGCTTGAAGTCACGTAGTCCTACTGTTCCTAACATAGAGTTAGCTGCTCGCCGCTTACGACGACTCTTTAATACCATGTCATTGAAAATAGACCCAATTGTAAGACAGTTTTACCACAGCCCATCCAATTCTTCCTCAATGGTCTCTAAATCACAAAACTAAACACTGACCTCTTTCACCAGCCAGACAGATCCACGCTGCATAAACAAGGCCGCACACTAAGTTGTTTGATACTTTAAACAGCTGTAAAAACCTGTTGCCAATGAAAATCAAACTGTGATCATAAACTTTTTGGGATTCTCCGCATAAAAAAAACTTTAGACCTGATAAATTCTGCTCATATGCAGTTACAGGTCATCTCCTCAGGCACCTCTGGACCAGCGTGGTATTTTGTGTCACACAGATCAAGTCTTTGGCTTTGCATGTTTCTTTTGTGTGTATGTTTTTTTTTTTTGTATAAACAGGGTAGAAAAAACAATAGTGTTTCAACTACAACACTTTGAAGCATATGATGAGGACCACTCAGTGAAAATGACTCAAACTGTGACTGCCAAAATGCAATTGTCCACTGGCACATGGCAGAAAAGACAAAAAAAGACGAACAAAGAGTGAATCTAATAACACCACAACATACAAGAGATAAAGACAGGAAGATGACAGATTGTGTTATGCACTGCAAGTAACTAAGAGATACCAACACAACACAGGCTATAAAAAACTTTCTTCTCTAGATGATATTACACAGACAGCTTTTTGGCCCACTGTATTACTGCAGTTTGCCATTGCACAATGTTAATTTTGTTAAGAATTGACGTAAAATTTATGATTGAAGAAATGCAACAAGCACTCCTTCGACCGTCTGCTGATAGGTTTATGTATGATAATGCACAAGTTTAGCATTTGTAGCTTGCTTTCAGCGATTTTAAAAACACTGATTGGAAGGAATAAACGGGGAAAGAAAGCGCTGTCTTCTCAAGAGCCCATTTAAACAGAAGAAACATACTTTCACATGACTTAAGGGTTTTATTGATGACAAATGTAGAACTCTTCTGTGGGGTTTTCCTATGAAACGAAACTTCATTTTGGCCACAGCACAACATTAATATCAGAGAATTTTGTGTTTTTGCTGGTGCTAAATCTAGGGATGTTATACCTGCTGTGCTGATAGCTACGACGCTTTAAAAAAAAAAAAAGAATGAATAAATAGCATAGATAATTTTGCAAGCAACCCAGCACCAATGCAATCACAGTTAGAGACTCACTTTCCAGTTCATCATAGCTGGCTTCAATTTTAGTAGTAGACTGTTAATAAGTAACTACTGCACTGCAGCCTCAGTTTGTCTACACATTTTATGGCTGACTGGCTGTTACTGCAGATACTCCTCTCACAAACCAGGAGAGACTGGGTTCTCACAAGGTAACAGAGTTACTGGGTGTTATCCTCAGGCTATGGCACATGTTGACGGCAATACTGGAGATGGAGAGGTGAACTAATAAGGGCTGAATTCTTTGTTTAATTACCGCTTCGTTGTCTGCACTTGCCCTCGCTCCTCTCTGCTTTTCCAACTTGAAGCTAAAGCTAGGCGCTCTGTAAAAGGTGATACTGTCCCCGGCATCTTGCCTCGCTGATGCATTTAGGGTTTGTGGATAGCCTGATAAAGACTTTGCAGTCTGATGCTCTTAATTAGCTGTGCAAACTGGGTACTGTGTATTTCAGTTCTCCTTTTTGCCTTATTGGGGACAATATAGTTGATACTGTTTTTTGTTTTCTTTTTTGTTTTGCTTCCCCCCACCCCACCCAAATTCTTCTCTCACTCTCACCCTGCATTCACCACGTTCAGATTTGTTCACATCTAACTATGATTGTAACTAAACCTATATCGATTATTGTTATTCTAAATTCTTTTAGCCATAATCATGTCTTACAAATCTTACATTCTGGCAGTCCTGAAGATCGGGAAGTTAAGGAAGATCGCCTGGAAAACGGAAGAGAAAAAAAATGCCCCTTGTGGAGGTCCTTGAAGCATCCTGGGTGTGCAGGCTGCTTCCTATAAGGACCTGCACATGAACTGAAGACTGAATTATAAACTGGCCTCGGTCGGTTCATCACTGGACGGATTTGGAGTCTGGAAAACCTGAGAATGAGGCTGAATCACCAACGTCGGACCAAAAGAATAATGGGATAAGCAGAGATATTTTGTAAGCCTCCTGAGTAGCCAAGTCAAACAAATGTAGGCCCATGTAAGAACAGATGAAAATGTTGGCAAAATCCTCATCAGATCAACAAGAAAAGCTGTTAATCAGTAGGGAGTAAAGAAGTCCACTTAGCGAGGAATCAGAAGGCTCTTATGTAGCATCTTTACACAACTCCACACGTGCGCTGCCCAAGCACGGCAGGAAGACTTTCCACAGAGTATCATCTGAGCCGCGGGTCTGGCAGACATAAACCAGCCATTTTGTTTATCCCTTAAAGAACAACTATTACATTTACTGGAACGCTTGAGACACAGGGACAAAATTAAATACACTCATTTTTTCTGTATTTTCATAGCAATTTCTACCCATGATTCCTTTTGTCAACAAGAGGCGTGAATATATTTAGATCCGAGTGTAGCTGGTGGCTGCCTCAACAGATCCCTCGGGAAGAGAAATGGATGATTCTCTTACAGCACAGCTTCAAAAATTTCTACTTTAGAGACACATCGTGCTTCACTATATACGTGCACACTCAAAAAAACGACTCACGGGCTATATATAAACCAGCTAACCACAGACTGCACATAGACATGCAAGCACAAATCCTCCACTCAAAGATACAGGGGGGAAATGTGACTCATCGGACATGAGAAATTTTAATTGGCTGCCAACAGCTGGATGTGTGTCTGCAGCCTATCTCACTGCCTGCACACTCGCCGCTTCTCACGTCCAGTTAATAAGCAGCACAAAAGGGCCGGCTTTACGGAGACGCGAGGCTGCCGGAAAAGCTGGACACCAGGTGTACAATCTTTTGAATTAACAATGTCTTGGCTACTTCCTCTCTAAACTGAAGAACACAAGTTGTCCTGAAAATCTATTTATCAGAAGAGAACACTCGTTTCAAAAGGCTCCAACGATTCTTAACTGTTTATTTACTGAACTGAAAATGGCTCCATCTCGCAGTGCCTCGGGAGAAGTCAATGAAATGACAAATATATATTTTAATACAGCCCTTGTGTAGTAGAGTTTTATCTTTTAGAGTCATGTTCTGTTAGTGTGGTTTCACCCGTGGAGGTTGCTCAAATGTGTTGCTATCTCGTAAGAAAAAACATCTAAAAATGAGACTTTAGTGTTTATATAATTTTTAAAAAAAAGCATTTAAGACTGAAATGTCTGGCAAACACTCAAAACTGACCGGTAGCATATATGATGGCTACTCAGCTCGATTTATCTACTTTATGGAGTGCAAATTATAGTGGTTATTACTTTGTGTAACTCACCTTTTCTAAAAATGCTATGTAGACAATACAGTTCTTATAGGAGTGCTATCTGGTGTGTGGCTCAATCAGTTTTTACATTTATGCTTTTATTGAGAGGGTGCACGGGAGGTCAGCCGAAGGCCTCCCACCTGGGTCACTGACGGCCAGCCAACCTTTTCAGTCAGGAGGAGACGGTGTTGTTTATTGTTTCAAGTTTATATCCTCTTAGCATCAGTGCTGCTTTTGTCCATTTTAAGCTGCATGTCCCTAAGTCAAACGATCACTGCGGGATCGCTGAGAGTGGAAAAAAGGTTTAAATTCTTTCATCTCTAATAAAATGATCAGTGTGGCTGCTCTACCAGGTGTGACAACCAGGCATCCATGAAAACAGAACTCATTAAATTTAACGGAGTCAGAAGTAAGTAGTAAGTTAACTCACTAGTGTCCATCTAAATATAATATACTGTGTTCTGACTGAGAGGTTCCTGAAACAAATTAAGACGTACAGCTCTGCTATCACTTCCAACATAAATGAAGACAGGAAAGTAAACAGCAGTGACATTTGTAGGGTTACTGAAGTTTGGCTAGCTGGTATATAACGATGTGCTACATGATCGCTAGCGACACAGCTATGTTAGCATAATATAAACAGTGAAGCTGGAGGATGAATGCAAACTCGATAAAAGTTAACGTGAGGGTTCCCGATGGTTATGGACAAATGCAATTGCATGGCAGGAAGCTGTAAAAGGACCAAACATCAGTCAGGAGAACAACTGAGATAATCCATTCACAATACAATGTTAGTCATTAGTATACTGCTGCATTGGCTGGGCTGTAGTTCTATCGTAAGGTTTTAAAAACTGAGCTTTAAAATAAATAGAGCAAGAATCATCACATCATCACTTAAAGACCGGATACATACTAATGAAAGAATGGGACGTTCTAAAATTCTCATGGAGTTTGAGAACAGTGCTATAACAGCAACAGCATAACGCTATGAGTCAGTCAAATTTCTTTCCTCCTAGATATTCCACAACTGACTGCAAGTTGTATTACTGCAAAGTGGAAGCATTTAGGAACCACAGCGGGGCTGTAGAGTGTATAAATATCTTTAATGCTCTACTGACTTTCAAACCTCCTCAGTAGTAACATCAGCATAGAAACTGTGCGCCAGCAGCTTCATAGGACAGGTTTTCATGGCTGAGTAGCTACTGTAGGTGTAATGTATATGCCAATACTTGTCCATATAGTGCGTTTCTGTTTTTTAAACTCGCACATTCAAAACAAGTTTTTAATCAATGTGACTTTTAAATTTTTTTTTTCTGGACTCAACAGCAAATAGACTGATCAAAAATTCACCATCAAAGAGCCTTTTATATATATTGTACTTAAACTAGTTCTGCATGGGTGGGTTGCAATGTGACGAAACTTAGATGGTTGTGTGGATTGCAGCTCTGCTGATTCTCAGGCATTTAAACTCCTTCCAGCCCAGAGAAGCTTTTCAGCGCCCAGTTTTTAGGGCACCACTTGTGAGGGGTTACTGAGGACAGCCAGGGCACTGTACTACTGCCTGCTATAAATATCACAAAAATGAAAACTTTTCTGTGGGGCGTGTTTCTTTTTGTGCATTTTATAACATAAATAAGAAACAAAGTGTATGAAACTTGGAAGGTTTCTATCTAAGGTGTCACTCAGCTTTGCAGTATTGTCAGTATTGTCTCAAGACTCTTGAAGTTGGTTAATTTTTTTTTTAAATATAGTTTTAAGAAAACATTATATATAGAATTTTATATATAGAATTAGTGTAATCTGTGGCTAATTATTTTCCACATAAGCTCTTTTCCACATTTGCTTGGTGACTAAAGAAGTCACTAGTTTGAATCCAAATTCCCTCTGAGGTTGCATCAGGAAGAACATCCAGTGTAAACCTGCCAAATCAAACATGCAGAAGGACTATCCGCGGTGACCCCTTGTGGTAATGCAGACACTGAAAGTAACTTTAGATTAATTTTAACGCTAAAAATTCTCTTCCTTTAAAAGTTACTTAAAAGCTAAACGCTTTAAAATAAAGCTAAATAATCGTTTGTAATATCAAAAGATAATTTGTTCTGTTAACTCACTAATGAGTCAGAACAAATTGTTTCAGTCCAATGAAATGCAACGTAATTTAAATTTATAAACAAAAGGCAGACAAATGCAGCTTTAATTTAAATGCTAAAATCTATCTGTTAATGCGTCTCCCATTCCAAGCAAAAATAATGGCAGACATGTCTACTTCTGGAAAACCAAAGGTCATCTCAGCATTGTGCCTTTGGCTCCTTTTATGCTTGAAATGAACAAGCCGTAGCGTTTCGATGTCTCTGCAGCGTTGCATCTGCCACCTTTTATTTGTGATGGCAGGTGTTGCGTAAGCTACTTCCATTTGTTTTCGTTGTGAATAATGTACATGTGGATATTTGCTTGCTTGTTTCTGATTAATTAAAAGATAAAATAAAAGCCATTAATGCGTATTCCTGTGCATTAGTCTGGGCGATAATAATCGTGATTTGCACTGAAATTAATTCTGTGCCTTCACTGAAATTTGATAATAGCCTGATTAAAAGGCTGTTTCACTGCTCATCCAGCAGAAGAGGCTTGAAAAAGAGACTGGTATCCCTAGAGTGATTAGTGTAATGCAACAGTGACTTTACTGCCAAATATGAAAGAAGGAACAGGCCGTGTGTGTGTGTGTGTGTGTTTGATTGTATGTGAGTAAGTGTGTGTGTGTTTGGGGAAATTGGTTTATGGGTTTGACAGATGTTTAAGGAATATTGGGTTGGAGGAAATGACAAGCAGAGATGTTGTTGACAAGCTCGAGGTGGCAGGCTTGGCATCAGGCCGGTTAAGCAGCACATAAACACGCTATTCAATTTCATGGCAGTTGTTTTAATGGGGCACAATTTAAAGAAAAAAAAAGAAAACTGAAAGAAAAATTGCATGGACTTGAGAAGCTCCCTTGAACAAACTGTAACTGACTGCGACTCATTCCAAGTATTTCAGTGCCAACACAACGCTGCAGTCTCTGCCATTAGTTCAAATTGACTCCCTATTAAATTACTACCCTCCTACCACAGTGTCTTCCTGCCTTTTAAATGTTGGTTATAAGAAATGCTTGGCAGCGGGCGCAACCTGGTGCTCGCTGATGAAGGTATCTTTCACCAGAGAAGCATGAAACTTGGACATGCGAAATTAAACAGCTGGTGACAAACAAAGATGGTTTGTGATGTATTCAAAGACCATTGCAAAAGGCAGCAACCCGAGTGTCAAGAGGATGCATGATTATGAGTCGTGTCTCACTGCAAGCCTCCTTAAGGTTTGACTTGACACACACACACACCTTTTTTGTCCCTTCATAACATCAAACCTCTCCAGCTGGTCTCCTGGTGGTTTAGTCTACAGGCGCTTTGCCCTTGGTGAGCAGGAAAGAATCTTTCTAGGCCACAATTCTCCAAACTGTCTTGTGTCATGCTCCTTCCTGTATTTCAAAGTAAATAAGGATAGAATACCAGCTGGAAAGAAAGCTCCTTTCTCAAAGCCCTCCCAAATTAAATATTTTATTTTAGCGAGTGCCATAGCCTGTGTAAGGCTGAGGCAACATAAACTAGCAGTCGCCTCTTTCCAGCGGTAGGAGGGATCCTGTTTATCAGGAACCAAAGAGAACCGCACTGCCCAGACGAACGTTGCCCAACTTTGTACCACAATAAAAAAAGATCCAGCACGAAGATGGTTCCACTGACCAGCGACGAATGACCATCTAAATGAGTAACAAATGTCAAAGTATTCACCTTGAAACTCAAATGATACGATTCTCCAAATGTGCAGTTTTTTTGTATAACCCAACTTTACATGAATGAATGAAAACTGGGGGAAAACATCACTAATCACTTGTATGATTATTTCCAGTAATTCAACAACTTTTAAATATTAAATATTATTTTTCCATATTCACTTATTTAAAAAAACAAGTTACAACAAGTAAATGTTTGTGGTACTTTCTTTTTCAGGTTGCTCTGTTTGTGATGTGTACATGCATCTCTGTTACCTTGCATACAGTTTCAGTATCCCAGGGTAGGATGGTCTGTAGATCAATGACCTCGCAGGATACTCCCAGTTTTTCTTGAGCCATGGACGCCACCTCCTTCAGCACATGAATCTAAACACGAAATGAAAAAGTCTTTTTAGTCTGCCTTAAATGTTTTAACACTAAGTCTTACACTTAAAATAATGTGACAATAAAAAGGCATGATTTTATATTATCCCCAGATGCTGAAAACACTGTTGGCTTCCAAATGGAAAAAACAAAACTTGTTTCTTTTCCACCACAATATGGAATTTTTAGGAACTTGTTTACCACTCTTTTGACCCATCCCAACTAAAAGCTAGCGCTTGACTAACACTTAACATTCATATTTACAACTTTGTAAGCGCTACTGTGCTGGCATACAGGTGGTAGAAATACAATTTCATAATAATAAGGACAATAATTTAGGGAGTGTCTTTTAATTTCAGCTAAACAAATATGCTACCCGATTAAGAACAGACTAACAAAAAGATTACTGAATGTTAAAAGTAACCAAAAAAAAATCCGGTGTAAAAATCTTCCTGCCTCATCAATTCATCACTGTAGCGTGTGGGTTCACTGAGTCTGTGCTTACTGGCACTGACGCTTACAAACAAAAATTGCTGTGATAAATCTGAATGATTGCAACTACAATAGTTGTCAGCAGACGTGCCAGTTTGAAAAAAAATCAAAACACAATTTTAAACTTATAAACAACCACAATACTCTAAATGCTGCAATTCTGAAGAATAAAAAGTTACACTGTTTGTTTATTATCATTTAAATAAGCAAGACAGATGAAAGGAGTAATGAGGGTGATAAAGGATGCCGTTTAAAGAAAGGAGAATCATGTTTTCCTCTACTTTACTAGATCCCCTTTCCTCCCTATCCACCCTTCAGCATTAATAGTTAGACAGTTTCCTTCAGCACTGCCCACCCTCCCCCTGCCACGCTTGCAGGTACATCATGCCCTGGATAAGCCTGTTAAAGTGGCTGGGTACAATCGAAGTCAGGGATGACTCCTGGTGAGTTCCAGGCATCTTTATATCAAGCTGAGGAACATAAAATCTCACATGTGAAAAGAAAAAAAAAGACCACAATGGAAAGTGTGCAGCAGACATGTAGTGTTAATAGAGAGTCATCAACAGCCTTGATGTCATGGAGATGTCTGGGCAGATATGGTCTCTCAGGCTGCCTGCTGAGAGACCTTGCTAGGACACAAGGGGGCTAGGGAGAGACTTAGAGTTAATCCACCGCTACCCTCCCTGGGTTTAAATGTCATTTAGTGAAAATGAAACTTGGACCTTTTCTTCCTGCAGCCATGGAAAATGAGTCAAATATAGACGATAACATTGAAACTGCTCGGGTAACCTGCCGAGAGTGTGGCAGTGATGAGTGCGATCGCCTACCTGCGTTCCCCAGGCAACCAGAGTGACATCACTTCCTTCCTGTAGGATCTCAGCCTGTGAGAGCGGGACACTGTAAGGTTCCTCAGGAACCTGCTCCACTGAGAAAAAACAAAAACAAAGCATACACATTAAAAACCTTTACATGCAAAATGTATTAAAAAAATGGAGCAACAACAACAACAAAAAAAAACATTCATTCATCATTTCACTATGAAGTCTGATTTTTACCTAAAATACTCCGGGTCTCGACGAACTAAGCCTGCTTTTAAATGACAGACCAGATGACAAACTGATCAAATAACAGACCTTCAAAAACAAACAAAAAAAGGTCCCTGCTCTAGAACATTTTATCTGGCTCCTTTCAAATGCTTCTTTAGGCTTTTTCCAGAACCTCATCTCTCACCACAGCCAGTGTGCTTTTATCAGCACAATCTAATGCATGATCTAATGAGATCCTCTGCCAGCTAAGGGCTTGTAACTCTGATTAATCTTGACAACAACACACTGGGATGGGGTATCAATCAGAAAAGGGGCCACATAAACGGAATATCAGCCCAAAAGGGGGAGCCTCGCAGCCAGGCCCTCTTTGAACTCAAGTCCAAGACAAAGTGCATGTAAGTATATGGTTTGAATAAAAGCTATTAAAGTCTTGGAAAACATTAGCACAGTCATGGAATTTATTATAACGCAAAAACTTATCATAAACTCAGAACTGCCATCACTTTCAAACAAGCGGCTTATTAGCAATATTTATACTGCACAGATGCAAACATTTAATAGCTTAAATGTAACATTTACCGTCTTTGAATCTCATTCACCATCTTGGTTTTGGCTCCAAAGTTTGCACAGCATACAGGATCTTAAAAGTGTGAGTGGATCGTGGAGAACATGAACTACTAAAAAGTGTTCCTTAAAGGCAACACAAAAAGTTTAAATTGCAATTAGGCAGAGTAATTGTGCTCCAAGGAGATGCTGAGTTTGAGACTTTTCTGGAAACCTTGAACAGCTTCCATGATCAATTAGAGCCTACGAGAAGCCGTTAAAGGAAAGAAAGGCTGTCCATCCCAATGACTTTGGTGAATCATGTGCAACTCTCCTGTTTAGGCTTCCAGATGAGACATAAAATTGGCCAGTTGAGTGGAAAAATAGCCTTTTTCAAAAAAGTTAAACCTGAATTATGAAAACTGGGTTACGGTTTAAAAAGTGGAATCTCAGGTCCCTGCAAACCAATATGACCTCAGTGAGGCAAATGAGTGTTTTTTGTCCTCTTCTAGAAAGGAGAGGCCCCGGCAGTCAAAAAACATGACTTCATAATCGAGCAGAGATCATTAGAGGCATATGGCATGAGAAGCTGCTTTGCCCTGCTCCTGTAGCAAATCAAAATAACCCTGCGCACGCTACTGCTAAAGAACCCTCAGTGTGAAGCAGATGTCTGATTTGTCACAATGTAACAACCCTTTTCAGGAGGCGATTTGATGTGTCAGTCACAACGGCAGCCCGACTAGCTCACTCCTAGTGCAACACCCCAGAGTTTTTCCTGCACGTGTTTAATCGTAACCCTGGAATGCAATAACCAGGCACCTCAATGTGAATGTGAAAAAGGTCTGATTTTCTAAACTTAGCTTGATAAACTGTCTACACTCCTGCACGATGAATTCCAATTACCCACATGCACTACGGCTTGATGTGTAATGGCCTTGGCATGTCTGAAAATAGCTGTAAGTAATGACCACCCACATCTGAGTAATATCACTTTGACAGCAGCAATGTCCTGCATTCAGGACAGAAAAGGGGTAGAAAACAATGAGCTAAAACTATTTTGAGTGCAATGATGGTACAGCTGATTGTTAAGTGCCTCTTCCATGGCATATGATTTTTTTTTATTTGACTGCTATCTTGCCACATCCCTCTAAAAGCTACTACATTTGGCATTCTTAATCAGAATATGTTGCAACATAGCAGCAGGGCTCTCAGCGAGTGCATCATCAAATATGGACCTTTGCTGTAGTTTCAAAGAAGGTCATCCAGAGGCGCGACAACATTTATTTATTGTGTTCCCTCCATTTTCAAAATGCTTGACCTCAGGACCATGTTTTATGAAATTCAGTCAAATAGTTGGGTTTTTTGTGCATAATCTTGTTGACAAACAAATCACACTATGGTTCTCAGCTTGGTAGAACGGTAACAAAATAAGAGGGCAATACCTCTCTTTTTACATACACTCTCTTACCGATGTACTATTTCATCAATCCCATAAGAGGCTGAGAGCACCAATGGAAAAATAACGCAAACAAAAACACCTGCCTTCTTCCTGGCTAATGTTATTGATGATAACTGATTTTATTAACTACATAAATCTGAAACGTGACACATATATTACACTCTTATATCCCTTATCAGTCAGTTAGTAGCTATAGCTGTGAGGTATTAAAGCCATCAATAATGATGAAAGCAAGCTTAAATCTGCTTTTATACATTTTGTTTTGTGCATTTTTTTATAAAATATGTCTGTGAAGGTTCTCAGTCATCCAGGTCATCGTAGTCTAAGGAGCTGTGAAGAAAAAGGCGTCTGGACTTCTTTAGGTTGCTTGAAGATGTTTCACCTCTCATCCGAGAAGCTTCTTCAGTTCTAGGGTCAAATGGTGGAGAGTCCCATATTTAAGCCTTGTGGGAGTGTCCCTCGTAGAGGGACAATGGGCCTCCTACTGATCCTCTACCTAATCACAGGAGGTGTGAAAACGGGTGTGGGTCTCAATCAACCATGGTTTCGGGTGAGCTTAGTGTGAAACCTGGCCCCACCCTATCATGTGATTTCCAGAGGTCAGATGGCCCAGGATGTGAGTGGGCGTTAAGGCGTCTGGGAAGGGATCTCAAAACTGGATTATAGATGGCAGTTTATAAAAGTAAGCATAAACATAAATTAAGAAACAGAGTTTACTAAGACAAAAGATTTAAAGTCCACAACAACTAGAATTCTGTATTTTACTTTAAGGGCATAATCATGTTGTAATTTCTTACTATTTGTTCTCATTAGATTAACTGATGATTTTAAATTGTCTGTATGTTTGTATGAGTTAATAGTCGTCTTTCAGTCTGTGTTAGCTCTGTGATGGACTAGCGACCTGTCCAAGATGCATTCTGCTCTATTCTCTGTAATAGCTGGGATGAGCTCCAACTCCCCTATGACCATCAACTGGCAGTTACAAAAAGACAGACTGACAATTTAACTCATGGTCATGATAAGACACTGACTTTTTCATTAAAAAAAAAAAACTACACTGCTTTACAACGTTAAAGAAAATATATGTATATTTTTAAACACAACTTAAACTAGTTACAGTGAATCCTATCTATCAAAATTTGACATGCCACCACCGCTGATGCTCACAGACAACATTCAGCTCTATCACAAGTGGACAAGGCCAATAAAACTGCACGTACAAGTACAAATAAGTCACATGTGATTGAAGATCTATTGACTGATTTACCACTTTTTTTCCCTGCAGTGCAGTTTCAAGAGTATGTTTCAGTTTTTCCACATTTACCCTAATTATGCTCATTATAAAGACACACCGCTGTCGTAACTCAAAGACAGACACATATATAGACTTCCTTACTTCAGTGTGCTATGGCAGCTGTGGGTGATGTCTTTCTCATTAAGAAGGCTGTGAAACTAACAACAGACAACTGGTGATCCATTCAATCTTTCACACCGTCACGCTCAACAAAGCCATCAAGTGGTCCAAAGCATCTCTACTGAGATGCTTTATGTACTTTAAACGGTGATGACTGAGATCAGCAGATCACACTGAGGTTTGCAATTATTATGAGAGAAAACTTTAGAACTGATTGAGTTTATACACAGAGGGAGAAATGAAAAAAAAAAAAGAAAGAAAAATGCTGGCTATTGTGTTGGCATAATGACTAAGCTAAATAAAATGACTATCCATTAAATATTCCATTTTAAAATCGAATAGGAAATTCTTATCCAAACTGTGTATGTGCGATTGCTACCATATGGACCAATCACAACTGTGATTGTGGTCTGTGTTGCCGCTTCATAGACTTATATTTTTGGATAAATAGAAGAGAAGCTATTAAAATGCGTTCTCTGTTGCGACAGCCTTTTACTAATGTCCTTTGATATAGTACGAACTGCTCAGGAGAAGAAAGGAGCATGTTTTTTATAATTTCATCTTATTCCTGTCAAAGCAGAAAACGCAAAAAAAATTTAAAACGTTTTCTTAAAGTCTGTTGTTACAAGTTAAGTCTTTAAAAATCTCCTAAAAATTCATCTGTCTTAATTCTTGGAAATCAAATTACCAACATGTGGCCGAGGCAGGGCTGTTTTGCAGCAGCTTTCAACAACTGTTAACAGTTTATTATGGTATTGCTGGTAATGCTGGACACTGTTTACTCGGCAGTGTTCCCAAGGCCACGCTGGCCTTGGGGCTTTTTCATGCTAGCCCCTAAACATTGACGTTCCCTGCACTCGAGCGGAGGGGGGAGAGGGCTCAGCTCGCCACTGTCAACACTTCACAGACCATTTGGACGGCCTGCTTCACACTTGTGGCCCAGCTGATCTCGGGCACATTGTTTGTTTGTCTAGCTTCGCACCTCTAAAGAGGGAGAACATTTGCTTTTCATAAAGAATCCAAGCAGAAAGTTGAGGGAGAAGGAAAAAAAAAGCTGAGGAGGGGAAAACTGAACAAACATCAACAAAGCTTCAGTCACGTGTTGATTTTACAGTAGCATTTACACACAAACCAGCTTACCTGCTGCTCTGTACAGAATCTTGGGCTCAAAGAAAATGCATGGGTTCTTGTCAGCAATGCAGGAGAGGAGCAGCCCTTTGGCCTGAATTGGACCACGAGGTATTACAATCTGAGAAGCAAACGACATCTGTTAGGCCAAAGAACATAATGAACTGACCTTGATGTTCCCTATTTAACAAAATGGAACATTTAAAAGTTCAAAATGGTTTCACATTTCGACTGCAGAGAAGATCATCAAAGTGTTCAACATGCTTTGAACTGATACACAAATATACAAACTGAAACACAAATGAATTGCAGTGTTTTAGCCATTCTCTAATCAAAAATTGTCCCAGATGTTTTATATTAAAAAGATCCATTTATCTCGCTTTTATTTCAGGCATGCTGCTTCGGGCTGCCTACTGACAGCCTATATTGACAAGCAACTTCGCAACTCACCTACTCCTCTTTTTCATGCTGGATCTGATTTAATCAATATCACATCAGCTTTGTTTTGTGCTGGGGTTCGGTCTTGCTGCCTCTGGCTTGCAGGCAAGTATGCTCAACCCACCGTATGCATTCTACATGTGTGCTGCATCCCACAACAGAGCCATGCCGCCCAATGCATGCTACTGCACACTACAGTGGTTCAGACTGAAGCTTCACTTTAGTCAAACTCCAGGTGTAACTGCAGCACTGTGTATTTACAAGAGCTGAATCATTTCTGTGGATTGAGACCGACCCTCAGAAGGAGGGAACAGGGCTGATAATATGCACAAGGATTTATCAGTGTGTGACCTTTCACTGAAAGACCTGTTTATTACTCACAGGGGATGAACTGTAGCTGGAGGTATATGAGAAAACTCCCTGATTAAAAGTAGAATAATTTCATTCCTCAGGCTCTTTACACACACACACACACGCACGCACGCACGCACACACGCACACACACACACACTCTGTCTTTCACAAGACTAAAACAACACAAAACACACTTTCACTGCCCAAATTAAGTAAAAAGGCATAATATAAGTACCACTCAGTTCAGATCATTTACCAAACACTGATGTACATGTTATATATTCTTTTTTCTTTTTTTATTAGATTTGTAAGAATTTGAACTAAACTTGTTTCACTTTGTTATTATGGGGTGTTATAGTTAGAGGTGAAAAATTGATTTAATCCATTTTGGAATAAGTCTTTAACATGACAAAATGTGGAACAAATGAAGCATTTTAGTACTTTTCAGATCCACTGTAAGACGTCCACTTTGTTCTGCTGCTCCACTGGTGCAGTGATCCATTTCTGTAGTCTTTTTTGTTTTTTTTTAATGCCCATAGCTGTCAATCATGTAATTCTGAATGGCAGAGATGCCAGCCTCAGTGATGAGCCTTTCCTCTTTTGCTGGAGTACTTTCATTTAGCTTACTAGAGAAGAAAGAAACTAAAAAAAGTGACGTGTGCAAATGTTTTCGAGTTGTTTTCTTTTTAGGTGGAAGCTGAGATGAACCAAAGGTTCTACTGAAAACCGCGTCATTACCTGCATCAGATACGCCAAATTCAAACAGTTCAAAAACTGTGTGTTAGTAGTAGACTTTCAAATTCAGCTTTCCGGTGAGAGATGAAATTCAGATTAAACGGCCACAAATGTCTAAAGGAAATGCATATACAGTGAAGTAGTGGACTGACCTTGAGGCCCGGGCAGTGAGCGAAGAAGGCTTCGGGACTTTGAGAGTGGTAAAGGGATCCGTGGCCGACGCACCCCCACGGAGCCCGAATGGTGAGGTTGCCGCAGTCGAACAAGTTCCCAGAGCGGTAGCGGTACTTGGCTGCTTCATTGACTATCTGGAAAGCGATAATAACTTAGATTAATGCGCCAGCAGATTAATCCAGAACCTAGTCATGTAAATATAAGTAAAACTACTTAGCAAAAACATCCCAACAAAAACAAAGCACTTTCTTTGGTTTCATTGAATAAAGACCTGGCTTCATGTGCGGAGACATTCTCTCTGCTATTCCCCTTAAAGATATTAAAACGCCACTTAACTTTTTAACGAGCGCCATCACCTCAAGTGTCTTTGGTTTCTTTTACATCTACAGTTTCAGACACTGGGCTTCCACCAAAAAGGTGTCCCAAGTTTTCCCTCCCCGAAGCTCAGGTGGACTGTTAATTCACCTTTTTATGACTCTCTAAGGTCAGTTTGGACTCCATCGTGTTAAGTGAGAGCACAGAAGGCAAGAGGGATCCCAGTCAAGGCCCGACACCAGAGCTAATCTACTGTTTGTCTGCGTCGCAATAGGAGGCTCTTAAAAACTGGCTCCACAATCGCATATTTTGTTTCATGTCGCCTTGACACAGGAGCGGAGACTCGCATTTATCTTGTGGAGGGCAAGAATACACAGGATGACACTGGTGTCAACATGTATCCATGGTTAAACAGCAGCACTGCCCACCGTGCTGCTCAGTGTGTCAACGTCACATTAATCTTCTGTAGCAAAGCTTTGAAGCAGGGTGCTGTGGAAAGGGCTTCTTTTGTTCAGCCGAGGTTTCTGTACAAGGCTGCAGAAATGTTAAATAGCAGACATTCAAGGTCAGCTGCAAGAAACATGCCGCACAAAGGAGATAGAAGTTTAACATGAAAAGCAAGGAGTAAAAGGTTCATTTTTTTCCATTCTGTCCATCTTTACTAGAAGCTTCTAAAGATATTGAGTGAGAGACTTTTGCTAGGATGCTGACTGTCAATCACAACAACAGTCACTTCGAGGTGTTTTATATCATAAAGTAAAGACCTAAAATAATACAGAGAAAGCCCCAACAATCAGACGATGTACTACGAGCAGACACTTGGCGACAGTGAGAAAGAAGAACTCATAGATTGCTGGCTTACCATAAGTAAGGTGCTCTCTTTGGTTTATACACTTGTATGAGTTCTTTAACATAAGATTGGTGCCAAACTACTATACAGAACATCTGAACACTAGAAAACAGATCGAGCAAGCAGGTGCTTGTTTCTGTTACTCTATAGGTGGCAAACATAAGGCATGGGGGGCCAGAATTGGTCTGGTAAAGACTCCAATCCGGCCCACTGGATAGCTTAGGAAACGGTGAAGGAGTGCACTGTTTTTGAACTTTTTGATATTGAAGTTTCACAGCTTTTCCTACTGATAAAGAGCTCCCTGTTGCCATTCATACTACATACTGATTAAATAATAAATTAACAATTAAGATTAAGATTCTTTATTTGTCCTTGTAGAACAGGCTTGGCCAAGTCCAGGCCTTGAAGGCCAGTGTCCTGCAGGTTTTAGGTAACACAATGGGTCAACACACCCGAATCAAATGATTAGTTCATTACCAGGCCTCTGGAGAACTTCAAGACATGTTGAGGAGGTCATTTATCCATTTAAATCAGCTGTGATGGATCAAGGACACATCTAAAACCTGCAGCACACTGGCCCTCGAGCCCTGGGGTTTGGACACCACTGTTGTTATGGCAGCAAGTAAATTACAGACAACAGTAACTTATTTGGTTATTTCCATATATTCTCTATATTTATTTATTTACAGTGGCTCCATTTTCATTGATTTAACAACATTTTTTCATTTAAATTAAAAAGAAATAGTTAAACTTGTAAATGTAAAATGAATGTGAGGTTTCTGCTCAGCATCACAGACAACCTGCAGCAATTTTTCTGTTGGCTGAAACTGTGATAGTTGCCATAAAAGTGACACAGTTGGTAATAATATTTTTTTTAAATCATGCTAAATCCAAAAACAATTTAGGTTTCAGACTGTAACCCTTGGAACACGTGTAAAATTCATTTAGTAGGAGTTTGAAAATTTCATGTGTTTTTTTCCAGTTCATACAAAATTATGGCTAAAAACCCCCCCAGCATATTTAAAAAAAAAGACCCAAGTTTCCTTCATGAACATTTGAATATTTCTTGACTTATGCGAATACTCGAATTACTTCGTCACAGAGCGAGGCGGTGTGTCATACCTGATCAAAGGCAGGAAAGATGTAGTCAGCAAACTGGATTTCAGCGATGGCTGTGGCACCAGCGACAGCTGCACCAATGCCAAATCCCACAATCCCCTGCTCACAAAGAGGAGTGTTGAAGACTCGGTCCTTACCTGGGGGGAAGAACAAATTAGGAAGGTCACAAACACACACACAGAAAAAAATAAGTTCTCCCAGAGCTTTTAAGGTTTTAGGATTGCTGGATACGGCACTGATTGAAAGAAATTTCTGAGACTTTTCCCACCTGACTGATGAGATCCCAGAGAACACTCTGTTACAATGCCAAGACGTCCTAAAATAAATGAACTGAGAAGCTGATGACTTCTCCTGAGCTGTAACTAACCAAACCTGCGACTAACACACAACCCCCATGAAGTAAAAACAGGAAAGAGAAAAAAAAAAAAAAACTACTATTTTCCATTCTCCACCCTATAATCTGAGAGAGAACCGCAAGAGTGGGGCACTAAATTTGGGCTGAGAATGTTATTTTTTGCTCTCATCTTTGTGTATTTGCCAGTCCAGTCCTTTTTCTGTTTCTCTGGGAAGTGTGCTTCTCAGCAGCCAAACTCTGCCCTTAAGTGCCCTCTGGACTCACAAAGTTCAATTAGCAACTGCGGCACCACAACTACCCGCCTCCCCCTCACTGCTCAGACTGGGGCCGAGCTCAAAATTGAAAGAAAAAAAAAAAAGCAGCCCCATGTGAAAGTGACAGTAAATAACGTGCGTGAGCTTCTGTGTCATCAAAGCAATCAGTAGTTAGTAAAGTAATAACACACACACACACACACACACACAGACACAAAAAACCAAACCCACACACACAAACACACATCAAGTGATGCTAAAATAACTTTGTTGTGTTGCTGTTTGTGCCTCGTGAGTCTAGAATGCCATTTTAAATAGACGACGTGGAACTTTTATAGTCAGCTGTCTGACACCCACACTGCTTTCAGTGCAACGGGCTAAACGGGAGTGAGAGGAGAGCTAGTGCGCCATAGCTCTCACAGCAATCAAGCACAGGCCGGCAGCCAGAGGTGGAAGGACTGATCACCGAGGTGAATGCATCGGTCTTGTAAAAAGCCATTCACGCGCAGTCCGCCCTGCATTACCCCTCTGTTGTGTGTAATGGCAGCGGGGCAGAGGTGTGCGCTATCCCTTTCAGTACTGAGAGGAATAAAAACAGCTTTGCTCTCGTCACTGTACACAAGGATGAGATGGAAAATAATGATCCCTTTCCAAAAGGTCAACACTTCTGACGTCAATGAAAACAAAAAGGCAGAGCCCGCTACTGTAGGGTGCGCTCGAGACTTCTCGCCATTTCCAGGCTGCATACAAATATCCACCGAAAATGTAAACAAGAAAGGAAATCTATTGACATCCAATTAGCCAATCAGCCTTGTGAGAAACGAAGAAAACAATTAAATTCTGTTGCTGTGCGCACGCGCACACACACACACACACTCGTTGTTGCCATGTCATTAGACATTTGTTTACCCAAACAGATTTACTACTACGGCGGTCAATGATACAACTAAACCAAGGTGGAAATTATCTTTTAAATAATAAGTCCTCACTGAATGACACTGTAAAGTACATGTTTCTCCACAGGTTCAGGAGAGCTGAATGCAGAGTATTTTCATCAAGCTGTTTTTTATTAATGTGTCTTTTATTTTAGAACACAAGTAAATCATTTTAATACTTGGCTTTGATGGAAATTCCATCTGTCATTAAAACCAGAAACAAATGCAAACATGCTAAGTCACGAAGCATGTGGCCTAACTGTCCACTGAAACTCGAGGTGGAGTCACAAAACGTGATGGCAGACCAAAAAAAAAAGAAAAGAAAAAAAGTCAAAGGTGTGTGTGGGCCTGCGAGATGATTCTACCCTCCTCAAATCAGTGCCTCAAACAAAACAGAAACGCCACATTTCCCACATTGCTTCAATTTATTTACTTGAGGTTTGATTGGCACTCTTTTAATTAAGTCATGTCTTGTTCTGCGGGGGCCCACGAACAGCATCTGTGTGGAGAATTAGCTCCACCAACTGTTTCTCTGTGTGGCCAACTCCTAATAGTCATTCAACTCAAATTCAGGGAAGACACATTAATTAGTATTGGCCTTTAAAGATTTTCTTGATATTTAATTAAAACATGTATTGCTTTTGGGTGGAAACTTGACCACAGCATGAAAAGCACAAGAATAAAAACATTAAAAAAAAAAAAAAAGCTCAGCAGCTTCTACAGTTTAAAGCCAGGCAGACATTGTCTCATTTTAACCACGAATTAGTCACAGAACTTAGACCCTGCAGGCTCGAGTTCAATTTGTCTTAATTATCACAGTCTGCAGGGGGCTCCCTACCTCAGCTTTCTGACAATTCAGCATTAATTAACCCTAATGTGATGGCATACCATCAATGGTATGTGTCAAGGTTATACTCGCCATCCATAAGCCTGGTTCTGCCGGAGGGCTCTACTGTTTCAAGGAAGACACCTCCGGCAGAACCAGAGGAACCTGACTGTTGGGCTTTCTCTTTAATACAGTATAAAGTGCTCTGAGATCCGGTCTGATTCACAAGAACTGACATCAGTAAGTGTCTCAATGAACGGCCCTGTTCTGACCCTCGTTTTAGACAGCAATGTGCCACAAGCCATCTATGAATTGTGGCTATTACAGCGGACTTATTAGGCTATTCCTCATTTCCAATCACATACTGTATATTATGTTGCAGTGC
The DNA here is from genome assembly GCA_015108515.1 of Hemichromis elongatus. NCBI lineage: Eukaryota > Metazoa > Chordata > Actinopteri > Cichliformes > Cichlidae > Hemichromis > Hemichromis elongatus. The sequence goes on along the minus strand of VUQR01025119.1, from coordinate 6,126 downwards.
TGCTCGTAAATATGGCCAGAATTTCAAATCAAGAGGTCAGCATCTGGGCAAGTAACCCTCGACTGCTGTAAGCTTAGGCTTAACGCTGCCTTACATGCTCTATTTCAGTATGTTTTCCCTACTCTTGGCTTTCTATGACATCAATAAAAGTGGATATCCCTAATACGGGGACCTGATATAAAAGCCAAACCTCATAGTCTGCTGGAAATCAATATGAAGGTGAGCCGATCCTATTCAAAGTGAGCAGTCAGGTCATGACCGGTCACACAAAAGCCCAGTGTGAGTGCACTGTTACCAGAGAAGTTGCAGGATTAAAGATGAATAAGACAACAAGTGTGGAAACAAAAACAAAAAAAAAGCACAGTCCTCGCTTTGCCTGGCAGTCTGTCACAGGTCACATGGACACTTGATTAGATGTGAAACAGAGCCATCATTAACAGTATTATTGGCACCTGTTATTTTCTGACTATGACAAATATAAATGTTGACTGTATGAGCTGTGCAGCAGCAGCTGCAGCATTACACTCTTTAAGGCTTTGGATCTCGACGATCAGGCAAGAATAAAATAACAATTTTAATACTTCTTACAATATACTGTTAATAAATTTAATAGCTGTGATAAAAAAAAATTTTTTACACTGCTTAAACAAATATAAAAGTAGGTGTCACAAAACAGTATTTATGTCTGTGTAGCTCTGCATTTTAGTGCCAAATTTCTCAGACTGCATTCTGCATTACACCTGTCACTGTGACTGCATACCGGGCAGATCCTCTTCACCGTGGTTTTTCTAATTGCGTTATTTAACAATATCAGAAAACAAATGTATAACAGTGAGCTTTATACTATATAAGCTCACTGTATCACAGTGGTAAGGCTTCCCCTGCAATGACTGACACGTGTGCCAGTAGGTCATGCTGGTCCTCTGGGTGAACACTAACGGGCCCTTTCGAGCACGGTGGG
>VUQR01025115.1:11379-28886 GCA_015108515.1 Hemichromis elongatus | reverse complement strand
CTGCACCCTCCCCCCCCCCCCCCCCACAACACACACACACACACAACACACACACACACACACACACACACACACACACACACTCCTACACCTTTAATGTTGTCTTAATTCTGAAAAAAGTCTAACGTGTGTCTTTTTTTGTTGTTGTTCTTATTGTCAGTAGGCCCCCCAGTAACACTGAGTCATATAGCAGTCTTTGCCTGTAGGCTCAACTTTTTTCCCAAAAATGCTTTTGATGAATGTTGTTACACCAATTTGCCCTTCAAGAGTTCAATATTGCGAAATTTTTAAAAATTCTTTCATGTTAATCCAAGATAGCTCCTTGACAGTGTTTTTTCTCACACGCCAGTTGATGTGTTGAGTGTATGTAAGGAAAGACAAATCAGGCTGCTCCCGGTATGTCTAACACCTCGCCTTGTAACATGTTGTTTTGTTTTTGCTTTACCTTTGCAAGATTAGAATTTCTACTTTGAATTTCTCTGCACGGAGACCTTTATGTTCCTGTGACTTTCTCCCATTTTCCTGTGCCTTATTGTTGTCCTACATCACTTCTTCCAGCATCCTATTTTCTTCTTTCTGTGATATCTTCTTGCCGTGCGGTGCCTGTCATGCTTTGTGCTGTTTTGCTGTCAGTTCAGTCAGTCTGTGGCCTATGCTACTGTATGCATATGCAGTTTCATTACTGATGCTCCCCACAGACAGCAAGTTCAGCTTTGTATGGCCGTCTGCTTCTTTCTAATATCCCAGGAGATATTGTCTTGTGTGATGTTTGTGGTGCAGAATGTCTGAATGTGTGTGTGTTTGTGAGACATAGCACAACACAGTTTCAGTGTGCCACAGAGATTGTATGTTCTGAGTAGATTGGCTTTTGGCTGTGCATATCTCTGTTTTTGTAGGTACATCGTCTAATCTCATTGTGTTGGTGATGGTGAGGGATTGTGTGGTGTAAAACATGCATGCTTGATCTTTAGAAAATAACCTTTTATACTGTCATACTGAAACAGAATCCCAGTCGGTATAATCAGTTTTGTTTACTATTCTTTCTCATTTGTTTGAACGAGTTTTTCATATATTTGGCCCACGGATCTATTGATTTCACGCCCAATTTCTAGCCTGTTTCTGCTGTGTCTTTCATATATCATAACAAGGTTTTGGTGAGGGTTTTCAGTTTCCATCACAGTACAGAATCAGCTTTTTAAAGAGTTTTTAATGATCTCTTATTTTTTGTTGATGTTTGTGTACAGTATACACATTACTGGATCTCACTGCTGTAGCTGATACAGTGATCTCACGTCTTGTGCAGTGTGCATGTATTGGTATTTGTGGTATGGCCACTAACTGGTTCAAGTCTTCTCTAACTAACAGGTCCCTTTGTGTCAGCACTGGCAGCTACTCTGCTAACTAGACCTTCTTGACCTGTAGTGTACCGCATTGCATATGCTGCCATATTTAAAAAAATATTATGTTGCTTTCTATTTCTATGCTGATGATACCCAGATATTCCTGACACTCAAGTCAGACATCAACTCCTTAGAAAAATCCTTAACCTGCTGTTTAGCTGAGGTCAAAACATGGCTCTCACAAACCCCTGTCAAAATAAGACAGATAGAAACTCAACAACAATATTATTAGAAAACTGAAACAGAAAACATCATATATCTTAAAACTAGATATAATTAAAACAAAAACTGGCAATACTGGCGTGATAAAGGGAACAAACGGGTATCTGTGAATAGAGTAAACACAAATGTAAGCCTAAACACAATAATATGCAGAAAACACTAAACAGTAACTCAAACTCAGCCTCGGCCTTGAATTAAAGCACATTTAGGTTTGACTAAGACCACCAAAATTTGCATCACAGTGAAACATAATCATTTTAAAAATAACTGAAGAAAACAGAGTTGCATATACAGTGACTTCAGCAATTAATATGACTAGAATGGGTAAAATAAACAGCAGTGCAAAGCAAGTTTAAAATAGCGAGGGTATCTTTCTGTTATTTGGATTTATTTACCCCACCTTGTGATGATTACAGTTGTTATTTTATTAAATGAACATGCAGATGGACATAAGAGACTTTTAATACTGGTGGTGTTTAACTGTGTGAAGCAAAGCAAAGAATAAACATAAAATGAAAAATTCCACTTAAACATTTGTAAAGCTGATATAATGTCCATAAATACAAATAGGTACCCTGTTTTGGAATCATACATTAATGCTTATTAATGCTTATAAACTTATAGAACTATAGAATTCCCAATTCCCACTTAGCTGGTACATACATTTAAGTATTTGATGCACTGCTGTGATTTTAAATGTTTGCATTAATGGCCGTCTGTGTTGTTTCCAAATCATTAACCAACAAGAGAAATGACTTTTAAATCACAGCACTCCACTTTTAAGCACATTTAGGGTTTCTAGTCAGTGATGTTTAAGCTTTTTTCCAAGTCATTTCATGCCTCCTTTGTGAAAAGATAACCTTAAATTAACAAAACTGGCATTTAATTAAATCATGGCTATGGAGGAAGAGTCATTTCATTTCTCCATATGACTATATAAATGTCTAACCACACCCCCATTGTCAGCTGGTATAGCCTTCAGGTTATTTAGCCATTTATTTAACCATCTGGAGTGGGTAAATAAAAGGCAAAGTGGTTAAATAAATGGGTATTTAACAAGCTTTTCCTTTACAGTTCAAGCTGTATTTAAAGTGGTTCAGCGAGGCCCAATACAGATCAATAAAGAACAACTGTTCACATTTGACTTTTTCTACTTTCTACATTCAGACATAGTTTAACAGGCTAACATGTGGAATCTATTTCTTCTGAATAAATGATGAATGCAAACAGTAAGGTACAGTGACGCATTGCCAGGTGAAAGACATTTATTGGCTATAACTCAACATTAGGCTAAAGTGCTTTAAGTTTGCCAGCTGTAATGGTGGTTGATCACATAAAATGAGAGAGTACGTGTTCCGATTTGGAAATCATGAGCTCAGTAAAGCATAGCTAATGAATGTGTGTCCATTTGAACAGAGTCTGACTGTTAGGCTTTAAAAAAGACGAGGCACAAGAGCAAAAAGAAAGTCACAGAGGGATGTCCTAATCTCTCTGCGCACACAGACAGGTCATCACTTGTCAGACTGCCGAGGCAAAAGGTGAAATTAAACTTGAAAGTTATACTTGTTGGCAGCAGCGTCTATTTGCATTTAAATGTGTTTGACCTCCCCAGCAGCAAGGCTCTGCTTCGTCAGACGGGTGGCGGTAATTACGCCCAATTACAAGTATCTGTTTCGCCTTTTCTTTTAATTCCCAGGTTGCCCATGCATGATGAAAGGGACTCGTCATTTAAAGCAGGCAAATTATAGACTACCCTGGTGAAAAGAACATCTTCCTTTACTTTTCCTTAAATGCATGCATCCTGGCACATACACCAGACCCACAAATAAGTATGAAATTCAGACTCACATATTCTCCGCTGTGTTACTTCGTTTTTTTTTTTTTATCCTTAAGTAAGAAGAAAGATACAAGATGTTAGCTGTAAATACCATCTATTCAAAAACACAAATTCTGCTTCTTTCAAAACATCCAGTCCATTGCATTTTACAGCTGATTCACATGGATCAGTATGCTCTGTTGCACTTTCTTGTAAATTTTACTTGTTTTCTTCATTCCATCGTGTCATTTTTGACTTGATCCTTCACAGAGCAGCCATTACCACTGCCCACTCATTCACTGAATTAAAAGAGAAAAAAGAATAAATGAGTCAACAAATGACTGACTGGTACTTACGCCGCTAAATAGTCAGAGGACTGAGATAAGCACATATAATGGATAATTGACAGAATTTCAAATGCATTTAATCCAAAAGCGTTTTTCACTAATGCATTGCATCCCTGATTTTTGTGTAATGTGTGAGAATGCTAATGTCCTATGTGGTTGGACAAGACATTACTGGCTTTTTAAATTCCAGCTCCTTACTGAGGTCAGATTGTGCTGATGAATGCAGACTCTGTCCAGGCAACTCCCTAGCCTGAACCCCACTGATTATTTCCACTAGTGTGAATGTGTCTAAAGCATCTATTTCCTGTTGTGTGAGAAAGGATGATGCGGAAAAATACAACCCTATCCTGTTTCTTCTTAAGATTTCTGAGGATTTTGTGTGAAAATTGAGGAAGTCATTATAACAAGTTAAAGTCTAGTATCTTGTTTTTCAGGCCTGAGTGAAAATTCAGCAAAATGTTTTGCCTGTACATCAGTGTTACGTCCCCACAAAGAGGTCTAGGGGTGTGAATGTGGGGACCAGTAACAAATGGGTCCAGAACAGAATGAAAAGGAGACCAGACAGAGATGTTCTACAATAATAAAGTTTTATTAACAAATAATAAAGTCTCAATACAAATAATCTCAACTTAAAGAGCCGGCAACGCCGTCATACCGATAATGCCAAGGAAACAAAGGAAGCAGCCACAGCAACAAAAACAACTACTAAACAAAATAAAGGAGGCACTTCCCACTTCTCACAGTTTTAACCTAGCTCTTCACCACAATGAGACACTTCTGGGGCCCATAAGCCCGGCTGCTTACTGCTCGCAGGAGCCAAAACCTAGAGAACACCAGGCAGAGCCACAGGGAAAAAACCACCTCACTTACAGCTCGTCCCCAGCTTATATAGCCTCAGAGGTGATTGCTGACTGGGCTCAGGTGGTAAATGAGGCTAATCAACTGCAGCTGTGACCTGGGGAAAGAGAGGAGTAAGAGGGAGAGGTAGGCGTGGCAAGAAAGGAGCAGGTAAACACTCCACCCACACACTTCCACAGCCTCACCGGATGTAACAATCAGCTTGTATAAAATACAAGACCACTACCCAACATTACATAAAATACTGTTTCTGGGAATACACATTGGAAGCAAAATGTGATTGTGATTCTTTGGTCTGCTCAGTCCCCACTGACTCTGACCTGTTATCTTGGTCATCTGAAGCAGCTTTCCGTCTTTAGCATGAAGAGGCTGATGGAAGGCACCCATGAAGAGTTCTTTCATCAATACAGATAATATAGAAATGATGAAAATTGATACCTGGTTTAACAAGGGGGAGGATTTGCCTTTAGCTCGGGTTTTAGGTGAGGACATTGAAACTTTTCGGCAGAAGAATATGAATCTTTTTGTGTCAAACTGTGAGTGCACATCATTAGGTACAAAATATGTTTGAAATGGCCAAAAACACACTTCTGGTGTTCTAAATAGTCATGATATATACAGTATTTTTTGGTCTGTTCATGCTATTGACAACCTGATATACATAATCACATTGGAGAAAGTTACAAAAAGTGTGGTAGATGTTGTATAAATTAATAAAAATGGGTCATTGTTAGGCTGTTGCTATGTGGTTGCTAGGCATGTACAATTCGATTTTTGCGGCTAGGAATGAGCAGTTATTTTTTGTGGAATTAAAATCATAAGCTGCTTTTATGAGGTGTTGTAGATTTGTAGGTGCATAAAAAGTTCAATTTATCCTGTTGCTAGGTGGTTGCCAGGCAACCTGATGGCATCATAATATTTCATGCATAAATGAAGTCTTGTGGATATAAATGAAATGTTAATGGATTGAAATAAAAATTATACAGTGGATATAAAGGCATTTAAACCACATTTTAAGTATGAAAAATGCCTTTGACCCCTTGGCGACCTGGATTTTGGTCCCCACCGAGATAGCAAGAACCGGAACACACACACACACACATAGGGATTTTTTTGTATTAGAAGGAGATGTTTGTTAAAACACTTGTGCTGTTTTTTCTGTGATGAGCATAATTTAACACGAGATAGAACATTTTGTACTAGAACTAAAACTAGTGCTACTATTTAATCTGGTAATACTGCTGAAATTTAGGATATTGATCTAACTAGGGATGATCATTTTTCTCTTACTTACGTAGTAATATTTACCACATGCATAATGAATACATATGAAGCATCACCAAGTCTTGTACTCTGGCTCTAATTTAATACTGTTTGTCTCAGTTTGTGATAAAAGCTTGTCTGGCTTTCTTAGTTTGGCTAGCACTGCATTTAGCTTTTTCAATGCTACAACTCTGACAACTTTCTAAACCCAGACACTTGATCTTTTTTTTTTTTCTTTAAACTGTGACCCACTTTGTTTGGGTTAGAGGGGTTTCAATCAAAACCCAATTATAGTTGCATTCACAGGCGCACATACACATGATTGAATCCTCTGGCCTATAGTTATTGGATTATTTGCCCTCAACTGTACACATTATCACCAACTGTATATTTTTTTCATTATATCAAATAATTGACTAGAATCTCTTGAACTGCCTGTACGTCCTCGGATTGTCACTTCATTTTTTCAGAGGGCAGATATGCGTTTGTGTTTTATGTGTGTTTGTGAAGGATGTTCTCACATACAGCCGAGCAGCAGAGATAGGTGAGCGTCCCATTTCCTCATGTAAATAGAATCTTGGTTTCATTTACGAGGGCTTTTTTGAAAGCTCAGTGATCAAGAGCTGATCTGCATCAGAATTAGCACACCCACATATGCACTCACAAACGCACGCACAAGGGTAGAATGATATATACGTATGGGCACACATCTACCCTCAATCAGTGCACAGTGGATCTTTTAAGTTGGTCTCAGTGGTAGAGCTTTTAATTTTTTCTGACAAGCTGTCAACAGCAGAACTTCTGTTTCTTACACGGGCATTCACACGCATGCGTTTTATAGGGCAGAAGTTCCTGCAGCTATTAGCAGTAATTATGACTGAGTGAGCATTTGTTACTCACACATGAAGGAGCACAAACAGCAGAGCACAGAGAGAGGAAAAATGGGATTAGAATAAAAGGAGATGTTCGACAGTTTCACACAGACTTCATTGGCTGAGATTTTTTTTATGTTACAGCTAAAGGGCATTTGTATTTGTAGTTCCCCCAATCTGATAGAAATCACAGTTCAGAGAACAAAGATAGGTAAGTACTGTAGGATGATAACAGAACGTATGAAAAAGAATGAGTAGAAATGGGCTTTAAAGTAGCTCTGAATGGTAATATATCCTTGTTGACACTAAAGCAAGGCAGAAAAAAATAATGTACATTTATTGCCACTGTGCGAGAAATGAAATCCACCGTTATAAAATGTGATGCATACAGAAACAGGAGATCAATAATCTTCGCTTCAGTCGTAAAAGGTAAGGAAGTGGTGGGAAAGCGGCCCCTCCAAACAACACCACAGGGGCAAAATTCCAGATGACAAGCAAAGACAAAGCTGCACTTAAAAAAAATCTAATTGTGAGCAAAAAAACCACAGTGGTTGATAAGATCCATGAAATGACCAAAGACGTAAACAATAACTATGATACACTGCAGAGAACAACTATGTCTTGGAGGAGTATAGGATCTTTACATTCACAGAGGAAATATATTTAGAATATAAAATCTTTAGAATTGATATATTGAGAAAAAAATCTGAAAAGTTTGTAAATAGACCAGAACATGTTATTAAAACCAGCCGTGGATGAGATCCAATTTCCCCAAACTCAGTAGTTGACCAGTTACACAAACTCATGGCCTCTTCACTGGCTACACGTTGCTAAAGCCAGCTGCCCTAATTCTTTGTGACATAGATTCAACAAAGTACTGGAACATTCCTCAGAGATTTTGGTCCATATTGACATGACGGCATCACAGAGTTGCAGTGGAGTGGAGTCGGCTGCTCATCCATGATGGTTGTCTAATGTTCACATCCCAAATGTGCTCTAATGGATTGAGATTTGGTGATAGAGGACTCTCTATCATGTTTAAGAAACCAGTTTGAGATGATTTGGGCTTTATGACGTGGCATGTTATCAAAAAGGGATGGAAATGGTCAGAAATATTGCTGTGTGAGGTGTCTAAATAATAATTAAGTGGTCCTAAAAGGACAAAAGTGTGCAAAGAAAATATCCCACAAAACATTTTTGGCTTAATTGTATTTATCTTCAATTAAACTGACTTATTTGCTATTATATTTAATTTAGTACAGCTATGAAAGACGTTAAAACGAGGCAGAAACGAAGATTGACCTTTTGGAAAATTAAATAAAAGGCATTCACAGTAAAGTTTTTACCTTGGTGAGAAGATGGAGTTGTCCATATGCTCAATATTGCTTCATTTTTCCCCCCAGTGAGCAACATAATATTTAAAAGTAATTCCTAGTTAAAAAGAAGGAAAAGAGATTGTATTTTGTGGAGACACATATGATGAACCTCAATGCATTTTCTGCCTGACTCACAATAAATACTATCCACTGTTCCAGTAATTGATATCTTAAATCTGCAGCAGCAATAAATGTTTAGTTTAGTTTTAGTTTGTACATGGTCAAAAGTATACATATAGGCTTCAAAATATACACACACTTCCACTAATATTTGGTTAAATGCCCCTTAGTAAGTTACACCTCAACCAGATACTTTTAGTAGTCATCAACAAGCTTCTGGCACAATTCTGACTGGATGTTTGAACACTCATTTTGATAAAACTGGAAGAGTTCATTGACACTGGTTGGTTTCTTAGAATGAAACAACTTTAAAGCATAGTCCACAGATTGTCCATAGGATGAGATTGGGACTTTGAGAAGCTATTCCAGAAGCTTAATGGGAAATACCCTACTTTACTCATTCTAATAGCAGGCTTGATGTGTGTTTGGGATTATTGTCCCGTTGAAATGGCCAGTTGTGTTCAAGTTTCAACCATTTAGCTGTTGAATTGAGGTGAAACTGAAGAATTTGGAGGTTATTCCTTCATTCTTCATCTCCAGAGCATGCTACCACCACCATGCTTGGCAGTTGGTAGTGCACTTAAGTTCGAAAGTCTCACTTTTACTATTAAAAAAATACCTCTTCTCATTGGGACCAAATAGCTCAATATTGGTCTTGCCGGAACATAAAACTTTTTACTAGAGGGCATTTGACCTGTTCACCAGGACTGGCTGTAGCTCAGAAAGTACAGCAGGACATCTAATAATCAGAAAGCTGACTGTTTGATCACAACCCAACTATCCTTGGGAAAGATACTAACCCCAAGTTGCTCTCTGGTGCATACATCAGAGTATGAATGTGTGTGTGTGCACAAAAAAAACAAAGTGCTTGTATGAATGGGTGAATGAAGCTTGTTGTATAAAGAGCTTTGAGTGCTCAGGGAGAGTAGAAAAGCGCTATATAAGGATTAGTCCATTTACCATTTACTATGTTCAAATAAGTTGGACTCAAATACAGTTGTTTGAACTGATGATCTTTCAATCTGCAGTTGTTTAAAAATGCTCAATAAATGCTCCTAATTCTCCTTATTAGATTTTCACTTTCTTTCTTGTACATTTCCACTGTTCTGAGTATTCGACAATCCAATGATTGCATTCCAATAAATCCTTTTTTATGTTGGCAGGTGTAGTCAGTCATGATCATGAGAAGTTAATAGGCCTTGATCTTGTCAAGTTAAAAGACACTGGAGAACCTTCACCACCCCTACCAGTGAGTGTATATATCTGAGTCTATTTGCATACTATACATTGTGTGGATTATAGAAAATCACAAATCAACTCAAACTTTTGCACCCAATTCTTGTTATTTAACGCCATTAAAGATGTATGCTGTACAGTCATTCTACCCTGGAAAAGGAGAGTTCATAGGAATAATTAAAAACCTCAAATTAGCATGACAATCATGTCCATGATGTGTGTATGCAAACTTCTGACATTAGCTGCAGCTACTAAACATTACATACAGTTATGCTGGATTGCATGTGTGCAGCACTGGTGTGTAGATCCCTTCTATGCAAATATGTAGACAGTGGCTCAGGGAAACTCCCACCAACAATGAAAGTGTGATCTATTTTCAGCCTAGAATGGGAGCTTTTGGGACTATTGTTGGAGATGTGTAAGCAGAACCCAAAATCCAATTGAAATTCATGATTTTTTTTAAATTCTTTTTATTTTTGTTTTGTTTTGTTTTTTTGTTTTTTTAATGTCTCTGTAAAGCACTTTGAATCACCTTGCTGTTGAAATGTGCTATATAAATAAACTTGCCTTGCCTTGCCAAAATGCTATAGGGATTTTCCAAACTAATTGATTTCATGCAAATTTTACAATGTGAATAATGATGCACGAGCAAGAATAATTTTGTATCATTTGCCTCTGTGTACAGATCCATCCATTACATTTCTTCCATAGTATATAATTCACACTCAGTTTCCCTAGCTGATGGTGTGTCTACCCCTGCACTTCTTTTTGCAATTTTTCATTTGCGATCACAATATTTCTCACATCTTACTTTATTTTAGTTATTTACTTTTAATGATATGTTCAATATCTGCTAAGGAGTTTAATCTATTCTAACCTTCAAAAAAGGTGCCAATCAAATAGAGCATAAGAGCATCTTTCACACCACTCTTGTGTTTAACAAGAAAGGTTTACAATGTGTGTGTTTTTAATATCCTGTGGTATTGACTTTGCCATTTCTCTAGGACGTGATTGACAAACATAAGTCCCTTGGCAGAAAAAGGTGGATATCAAAGTGAGACATATGATCAATTTGTGATAAAACAAACAAACAAACAAATTGCATAAAACCTTTTATGCAGGCCTATGGTGGTGTAGTGATTAACAGTGATAGCAAGATGTTCCTAATTTAAACCTTCAAGAACATTAATAAATTATTAATTCAGTTCAATTTTATTTATATAGCGCCAAATCACAACAACAATCACCTCAAGGCGCTTTATATTGTACAGTAGATCCTACAATAATACATACAGAGAAAAACCCAACAATCATATGACCCCCCTATGAGCAAGCCCTTTGGCAACAGTGGGAAGGAAAAACTCCCTTTTAACAGGAAGAAACCTCCGGCAGAACCAGGCTCAGGGAGGGGCAGCCATCTGCTGTGTTGGCGGCGAGAGAAGAGAAAAACAGGATAAAGACATGCTGCGGAAAAGAGACAGAGATTAATAACAGGTACGATTCAATGCAGAGAGGTCTACTGTATAACACATAGTGAGTGAGTGAGTTAGTTTATAGAAGGCAGTACTATATCTAAATACTTTAGTGCCATTCCTTCCACTGACATTTCATACATTTTAACTTTACATTTGGATATTCTACACATGCTCATGATGCATAAAATGTAAGGCTCAAGCTTTTCAAATCCTGCTGTTCAGCTTCCTGTATTTAGGGCTTCAACACGTCTTCTGTTTATTTAAGTACACAGTCAACAACTTTCACACACAGACTTGCAACCTCTTTTATAAATTGAATCTCCTCTCTGTAGATTTGATTTACACTCTCCTGAGAGGTCCATCATATAGAACAAAGCACTGAGCTGTACCATGTATACTATTAATAAATGGAAAGACAGTGAAACGGGGGGAACCTGTCTCAGTGGTGTGTGCAATAATCAATAAATAGAGGACAAAAGAAATGGGGGTGGAAAAAGGTCTTGCCTGAGGAAAGGTTTATACAGTGGTGCTTTTATTTCTGTCCAATGTGTCTGTTTTTTGGGCATGCTCACAACTCAAAATTCCTTCTGTAAAGCTTACTCTTCTCTAGCTTTGTCTCCTGTGCATAAATATGCATGTTTAGTCTGTGTGTGCCATTATTAGGCAGAATGTATTCCACCTGATTAATTGTATTGTTAAGCAAATACAATTGCCTCAATCAATCCAATTAATGAAATTCAAGCCTGAATGGTAAACAAAGGAAAAACGTTTTTGATTATCAGGCAACTAATATATACAGTACTGTACTGTATTTAAAATACAAAATATGAGTAACTGTATTCCGTTACTGTTTAAAAATGTGCTAATTATAATACATTTACTTTGTTGTAGTAAGTGGATTACACGGCATTCTTCTCTTGTTTCATATGTTAGGGTATTCCCTCTCTAAATTTGGTAATTCCACGCATTTCTGGAAACCCAAACAAAACACACAATAAGAGACTCTAATGTAAGCGTCCTGTTAATGTTGGTTATGTGCCACTTCAGTATCTTCAATATACTATTGTTGTGTGATTTGGAATATGTTACAAACTACATTTTGGGGCATGTATTCTGTAATCTGTAGTGGAATATATTTTAAAAGTAACCTTCCCAACTCTTAATATGGATTCAGGGGCAGAAATGGAAAAACACTGACACTGCTGGTTTGCCTTTTTCCCAGTGCATCCTGGTGACATGTGTTCCCGAAATAGGCAATACGCACCCAGATTGTGACCAAAATGAAGTTACTGCTGAAAAATGAAGTTGTTGCTAATCAGACACTTTCCAGATGGTACTACATGGTGGATCAAAATCTGAAACATCAAATGACACATTAAATCTGTTTCTTTGCCCAATTTCGTGAGGTAATGAGCCCGCCTAATAATTATACACAGGTTCATAAAAGGCATTAATTACTTTAGGCCACACTCTCCCTGAAAACAAAAACAACACCATAATTGAAACCAATAGGAACATTTTTTTAGGGTTCAGAGTTGAAAATATGGGTAGAGATGATATAAAAAATATTCACTTGGTTAATAATTGTGCTTGCAGTAAATCCAAGCTTGATGTGAGCCTTTGAGTATTGATTATTGCAGCAGGAAGTGAAGTGCCTGCGCACGGATGCTTGCAAGTATTCATTCTTCTTTCCTCTAGTCTTTTTATCTTTTCCAAACATACACACACACACACACACACACATACATACACAGATGTATAATTTGCATCGTAGAAGCAGGAAAAGCAAAAATTACTACATACAATGAGCTCCCTATTGAAAAAGCTCTGTGAAAATTCGTTTTGCTGCTCTCTTCACAACCTCAAAAAGAGCAGGCCAGAGAGAAATATAATAGCAGCGCAGGGTGTTGATGAGCACATACCATGAGGCGTAGAAGATGGAAAGATGAAGTTAGTGTGCAGAAGCGTTCAAAGATTGAAAGAGGAGGAGTGAAGAGAGAGAAGGGTGAAGATGAGCAGGAAAAAAGAAGGAAGAGGAGTGAGACAGAGGTTACAGAGGTGGCTGCTACATCCAGAATGATGAAAATTAAAATGAGGAAAGGAAAGACAGGGAGGGCAAAAAGACAGACAGAGAGGAGGAATGGTGTCAGAAGAATGCCCTCACCTTCCTTTTTCTCTGTCAAGTAATATTTATTTCTCCCTCCTTCCCTTCCTCCTTTGCAGTAAAAGAAACCTACAGCCTGTTTGCTGGTCATGCCTTCAAGGCCTGATGCTTATCCTACTGAAGCATTACATTAACTGAGGACTTTGTGTTTGTGTGTGTTAGAGAGCTCTGAGGGGGTTTAAGTCAGATGGAGGATTTCCTTCCTTCATGGACACAGATCTGGGAACAGCTTTCCCTTAAACCAAAGCCTTATTCTAACCATCCAAGCAGAAACGGAACTCCTGACTTATAGTCAGCGTGTACAAGCAGCTTCACCCTTAGAACTGTGGAAAGCAGCTGACACACACACACAGTCTAGACACAAACCCATGACTATGTTCTCTTTTCTATATCAGCAGGTTCCATCTTTGATGTTTTTTTTCATGGTTGGCCACACTGACTGCCCACTGTGCTTGGCAAGATTTCCCCTTTTATGTCATTTGGTGTGTGTGGGGGGGGAGTGAGTTACTATACGGTGTGTACATAATATCTCAGTGCCATTACTGTGCTCTGTGCATATTGCAGAACAACCTGAAGAAGGCACGATTAGCATTTTGCTGCTGTGATTAGCATTTTCCACCCACATTAACCAGGTAATGTTCTCGCTCAGTAAACAGCTGGTTTAAGCTGTTAGCTTATTCAACAAATGCATTAATTTCAGTATTACACATACCAAGACTGGTGTGTGTGTGTGTGTGTGTGTGTGTGCTGCCTAGCTTTCTCCCACTTTTCTTTTTTCAGTACACCAGCTGCCAAGAACATGTTTCCCTGTTATCGCTCGTATAGACAACATGCTCCTCCATATAATATTTGATATTAACACAATTAAGATGTCTTGGGTGCAGATATGGATGCATGCAATGCATTCCCATTTGCATGCGCATTTGCATGAGATTGTGTCATTTATATGAAAATGCACAATCCTGGAGCAAACGTGGGTTTTAATACAGATACGAATGCCCTTATCTGTGCCCATGCTAATGTCTTAATGTGCGTGAGTGCATATCTGCGTTGGTGTGTGTTTGTGGGTAGCCGGTGTGATATATAAGGGGGCTGACCTTTTCGGTGTGCTGATACTAGATGAATAGTTCATTAGAGTGTTGAGGCAACAGCTAACGGTCACATCCTCAAACAGCGGACAGGCGCTCTGAAGAGACCAATTAGGATTGATCATCAGCTCTTATTAGTGTTGTTATACTTTGACGTGGTGTGAGTGCTTAATGAGAAGTGTCACAGGAGAGACGAGAGAATAAATGATAGATACACTGGAACGGCCTCCTTTGGGAGCAGTTTTCCCAAAGCTTTCTGGGTACGGAACATTATTTTGGTATTAGAAGGTAATGGGTTTTACGGGCTGTTCTTTCTCATCTGGTATACAGAATGGATAGTTAAAACACCACCAGCATTTTCTTTAGTAAAAGCTGAATAGGTATATAGTACAGCCCGTTTACACCATCAAGCATCTCAGATTTGCTATTGCACAGTAATGTGTGCTGTCGCTCTGTACTTAATGCTTTCCGTGTTACAATACGGATTAAAATGGGTAGCTGCTAATAAAGATTTTTATCACTTAAGTTTTAAAAAAAAATTATATGTAATTTTTTGGTGAATCCCAGAATAAATAATATAATTTTCTCTTTTTTATTAGCAGTTTATGTCTATGTCAAAGGTCAGAAACCTGCAGCTTGCAATTAGTGTTCACCATAACCCTGTTAGTACTATATTAATAAATATACACTATGTATTATGTGTTGTGTAATAGCAGGTGACTGTTTTAAAGTATTGCCTTTCTTTTTCCTTTCCTTCATTGGCTGCTGTCAGCATGGAGGTGACGTTGTTAGCGCTTTGGCCTCCTGGGTTTGAATCCAAGATGGGACCTTTCTGTGGCGAGTTTGCATTTTCCTGTGTGGGCTCTCTGCAAGCACTCCTGCTTCCTCCCAAACACGTGTTAGGTTAACTGGTGATTCTTAACTGTCCAGAAGTGAGAATGGTTGTGTCTGTGACAGCCCCATGGCAGACTGGCAACCTGTCCATGGTGTGCCCAGTCTCCCTCCCCATGACAACCGGGATGGGCTCCAGCCCCCCTGAATTGGATAAGTGGAAAAAAATGGATGAATGGACATCATTACAGTGAATGGACCTTCTACAATCTGGGAACCTTGGTTAATGTTTTCTGTAGAGAAGAAGCAAGTCAGAGACACAACTTATGTATCATGAAAAAGAGTGAGGGAATGAATGAATGAATGAATGAATGAGCGTGCACTCAGCAGCAATTGTCTTTAAGTCGTATTGTGTTTAATTGCAGCACATTTTCATAGTTGATTTAAGCAAGTACATGCCATGTTTGACATGCTGTACCCGAACCCTAATGAGTTCACATACCTTAAAAAGTATGATTCAATACTGATCTCATTCAGCATTTCCTCACCGGAGCAGTAAAGGTCTGAAACAGCAAGACTGTGAAAATGAATATTTAGAAGTGATCAACTGAATGCAAACAGCTGAATGTGGACTTTCTAATGTTTTGTGAGGATATTTTGATTTGAAAAGTTGTTGCACCGGGGGACCTTGGACTCACAAACTTTGTGTTATTTTAAATTCTGGTTTCTTCCTCGTGTCTTTTAAATTTTATAAAACGTTTCTGAAAAAACGCTCAAAGCTCATGCTTACGATTCAACATAGAGTTTCATGCCCATCCGAACTTTGAGAGTACTCCGACATTGTCTACGCAGCAAATAAAATATATATGTATGTTCATATATACTGAGAAGACCATCAAGACCGTTTCACTGGGTGATACTTAAAGAGCTGCTAATGAAGCGACTTGGGGCTGTTTGCCCTCCGCCCCATAATTACAATCAAGCCTAATTCCTGGGTGAAAAAAAGAAAAAAAACATAATCACTGTTACCGGGTTTTTCTGAGAGTGAACGATTTAGTTCAGCGGTGTCATTTTATATTAGCTTTTAAAACACCAAAGCGTGTTCTGCAGCTATGCTTGGGTGATTCAGAAAGCATGCCAGTGGTGAGATATACACAAGCCATAAAACAGAAACTTCCTGAGAATGTATTTTATAAAAAAGGGAGAAAAAAAGGAGGAGAAAATGCAGATGCAAGAGGTTTTCAATTTTCATACCCTTACGAATAACACCCCGAGCACTACTGGGAGTATATCATCAACAAGTAATCAGTGTGCATGATGGGCTGTGCAGGCTTCCTGATCAGAAATGGTGTGATTTTTGATGAGTGTTAGGCCTGTCTTTATTGCTCTTGCTCTCCTTTAGCCTCCCACCGCCAGTCTCTCAGAACGCCCCCCCCCACTCCACTCCACTCCACTCCACTCCTCCCCCTTGTGATGGTGACAGATCCAAGTGGCACGGCTTATCCCTGCATACTGGAGCAGCTCTGTGGATCATCAGCCTCTGTGGCGCTAAGAACCAGAGATGAGAGAGGGAGTGGAAAGACTTCTTTTTTTCCCCTGTTTTTCACCCTCCATCCAACACAATGCAAAGCTAATATCCCATCCTGTGTTTTGTTCTTCCATTACCCTAATAGTCATTTATCTGCATCTCCTCCTTTGACTCAGACAGGTGACTTTGACTCCTACTGACTTAAGTCTCTGTGTTTACAGCAAGTCCGAAACATGGAGGGAGAAGAAATATACTGGAAAGCATTGTGGCTTCTATCCTGTTTAATTACTGTTTAATGTCAAAAGTTAACGAGCACAGATTAGAAAAGGCCTTGACAGCTTGAAGCAGCAGATCCAAAAGTTGGTCATGTGATATTTCATAGCCATGAGTTACTTTCCGTTCCAGTTCCTCACATAAACAGCTCATCAATACTCGATTTTCCTGTCTGATTTGACCTTCACTTCACTAGTGGTTTTGTTTAATTTAACAACAAATTTCGTTTTCCAACTTACAACATTACAAATACAGCAAGCTTGAATGGCTACTTTTTTTTTTTTTTTAGAAAGGGTCACGTGCTTTAAATTAACCAACCAACCAAAGATATTCCTTTTTATGTCTGCCTCAGACTGTCGGTTTGGTCATCTGGAGGCTTGTTTCTGCTTTCGTTTTTTTTCAAGCAGGCAGGGAGACCCCCCCCCCCAACGGTGAGAGAGCCCTAATTAATTTTTCATATTAGTTACTTTTAAAATCTAACTCTAGCCAATAGGCCTTGGGCGGTGCTTTGAATGTGTGCATTAATGTTTTCATGCTCTCCCTCACCACTGGCTATGATTTAATAACATCTTCCGCAGCGCTATGTCCAGAGCTTTTCTCTTTTTTTCTTCTTTTTTTTTTTTTTTTTTACTAGAGAG
>VUQR01025114.1:0-27465 GCA_015108515.1 Hemichromis elongatus | reverse complement strand
TTTGACCTTGAAAGGCAGACTGAGATTAGCTCTCTAAGTCCTGATTTAACATATCCTGAAAGCATCTGTTACCAACGCCCACCCTAACCCAACACAATGTTTCTTTACAGTCACAGCTTAGGGTTTTTGAATGGTTTCATCGGCTCCGCACACACAGCGGAGGCTCACACCCACAGCGTCACTGACCTGACACGGTGCAGGATTTCATTCACACCTGGACACATTGGCTGCTTCTTTGGCCAAAGGTGTTTCTGCCACTCAAAAAACCTGCTGAGCTCTTTGGTTTGAACTCTTGCTGCTGAGAGTCGGTGACGTAGTGAGGTCTTTCAATCATCAGAAGGTAATGAATCTAAGGATGCTTGTAAACGTACCAACCGTGACCACGCCCACTGGTTACTGGTTCTTTTCCCATAAACGTCTGTTTAATCTGACTTGTTTTTGCACCCGTAGAAGTTGCCTATTGACAGGAAAAATCGAAGCACTAATGCGGATGGCATCACATAGCTTCATATTTATGGACAGTTCTTGCACATTTATAATAAATATATTATTTTAATGACCTAACGTGTACATGTCTGTGTGTCCTTCTCCTGAACAGATGGGCCAATCGAGCGAGACTTTGCACGAACATTGTCACGCACACAGTGATTGTTAACATCTATATGTGTTAAAAAAGCTTTTATAATAAATCCTAATTCTTTTGATTTTTCATTCAGTGTTTTCATCCCCTGTGACTGTGATGTTACTTTCTCCATTTGTGTTTGTTCACGTACGTCGTCTGTATGTTCATCAAATTTGTATCTGCGGTGGAATTTTGTCCCCCGACTGGTCGTTGAGCCTGGTTCTGCCAGAGGTTTCTTCCTGTTAAAAGGAAGTTTTTCCTTCCCACTGTCACTGTCAAATGTTTTTCACAGGAATTATTTCTCTCATGGATTCACTTCAGTTCAAATGAATGATGTTTTTATCTATGGATTCTAGTTAACAACAACGGTCATCTCGGAGTACATGTAAGGTAACGATCCTGCAATATTGGCAAGAGAACTCCAAAGATCAGGCGATCCCCAATGAGCTGTACTTAATGTGATTTCTAATAGGACGAGGCCGAACGAGGCTCAGGGAGGGCCAGCTTTGATTGGCTGGGTATGAGAAGAGAGACCACAAATAACACACACCAGACCGTGTGGCACCCAGGATGTTTTAAATATGTATGTTTTTCTCCATTTCAGGAGGATCCACATCTCTAAGGCGGCTCTGGATTGTTTAAACGGGGACTACGAGGTGGAGGAAGGCCACGGGAAGGACCGCAATGACTTCCTTCGTCGGCACAACATCGAGACGTACCTGATAAAGCAGCCCGAGGAGAGTCTGCTCTCCCTGCCGGAGGACATCATGAAGGAGGCGGCCAGCTCGGCCGACCGTCGAGCCAGCAGCGCTACCTTTAACGAGGCCTCGTGGAGCCCCGAGCTCCCCTTCGACAACATCGTGGGGAAGGAGAACGTAAGTCCCGCCACTGCTTGGAATTCAGGTCATGATGTATGCACTTTATCACCCTGCCAGAGAATGTCTGCCTTTGCAGCAAACTTCTTCTGCAGTGATGATTAAACTGTTATCTTTGTTTCTACATTCGGGGGAGGGGAATGAATTTTATCTGCTCGTTAGCTAATGACATAATGACCCCATTTCTGGGTTCAAATGTTTCCTTTTGATGAATGAGACCCTTGTCTCTTTAATATTCTCCAGTGCTCTTCGTTTTTTTTTTTTTCAAACTGGCACAAGCCCACAAAACCTGCCATTCTCAGCCTGGTAGAACCCAGGTGCTGCTAATCAAATGCCCTTAATTAATTGATCATCAGCAAGCGTAAGCACCTCTATCAAAGCAGTTTGTTGGTCTGGAGCATCCAGGCATGTGCAAACACTACGGCAGTGTTTCCAGGACTGGACATCCTGGCAAGTTCATGCCATAGTTAGATCGTGCAATGCTCAGCGAACCTGCAAAACACCCAAGAGCTACATGTCAGACTGTACAAGCCCCAGTTTTGACTGCCTTCTCCTGTCATACAATATTAAATTCATGACAGTACAGTTAGATAAGACTTAACAAATGTGGCTTGTTTGGAAGGGTTTTCAGAAGAAAAAAGATGGCAGCACAGTGTTGCTTTGCAAAGTCACATCTCAGCAAAGACTTCTGGAACAATTGACTTTGTAAAGACAAGACCAAAGTGGAGACGTCCGGCCGTAGCGCACAGCACCACATTTGGAGAAAACCAGACGCAGCATATTAGCACAAACACGGTCAGCACGATGCTGCAGAGGTTATGATTGGGAATGGTCACCTGTGACAGCTAAAGCTTGGCCCACACTGAGTCATGCAGCAGGACAGAGAGCCCGAGCACAGCAGCTAAACTTTATGTAACACCTGTTAGAACAACCACACGCATATTTTTACTGGAGCGAAATGAATTTGGAGCGTTTTCAAACCTCGTTTTGGAACTGAAGCATTTGGACCCAGAAACGAGTAAAGATGCCAGATGAAACAAGTAGATGGGAAGAAATAAAGTCCTGTTTCGTTTTTCCTGGTGATATTTAGACAACTAGATGAATCTTGGACATCTTGTCTCACTGCAGGATGAAGTTTTTTGTCACGGCGGGCGTTTTTTTAAATGTATTTGTTTTTTGTTTACAGTGCATGGGATCTTCTCAGTTGTTCCGCCTGTTTGTTGGTTGCTTTGTCCTTCTTTGGGGGGGGGGCTGTGTTTTCCTGGGAACGAGTGGACAGCTTTCTGCAGAGAAACTGTGTTACTGTGGTAACGCATCGCTGCGCGCCAGCCTTCTTTTTATTTTTTACTTTAGGATGACGAGCTTGTGATTGTGTGGCCCATTTTAACCATCCTCCTCGTTTCTTCTTCATTTGTCTGCCTGTGACAACAAATCAGCCCCCGGAGGCATCGCGTTTTTGTCTAAGACGGTTGAATTTGGAGAGAGTGATTGAAGGCTGAGCTTCTTTCACATTTTGGAACAATGTGGCAGCAAGAAGGAGAGAAACTAACAGCTGATGGATGTTTACCAGTGACAGTTTCAAACAGTGTTCAGAGAGTTTCTTTACAGGAAATATTTAAAAAAACATATGTTAGAAAAATGCCCTTAAAACACTTCTTTTTCATTTTTAACGATTAAACATGAAATAAGTTTCAAACACGGGGCACTTTATCAGACACACACGCTGATGAATGCATCGTTGTTGGGTTTTTCTCACTGTCTTGTTTAATGCAGTGTTGTGTGTTTGTGCCATTCACAGATCCTCTTACCTCTATAAGGAGCGAACACACTGGTTAGAGACACAGAGAGTCACAGACTGAGGAAAATTGAGTCGTGCAGCTGCAATGAAAAGCAACATGGCGGAGCTGTAAAGTCTGATTGTTGTGTCTGCTGAACACTGCTGGGCATTTACCGTGCAGTATAAAGCCACCTTGAGGTGACTGTTGTTGTGTTTCGTGCTGCATTAATGAGCTTGAATTGAATTAAAGGCAGGGTTATGCGTTGTGCGCTGCCAGTTTGATGGGACAAGGCGAGGCTGTGTGGTTCGGGTAAATCGCAACATCTAAGCTCTTTTTAAAATAAACTTCTTGATCTGATCTTGAGTTGTCATCGTCGGGTCTGTGAAAGACTTTTATGCAAGAACAAAATGAAAGAGTTGTTACTTTTCTTTTACATCAGGATGTATCTGTGAGACGATTGTCCTGTTTGAACTAAGCTGCGTTGTGTTGCATTAGTATGCTTGAGGAAGGCTACCAAGGGCTAAGTGGACTAGTGGACATATGAAAATGGTATGAGACATTTTGAGGAATTAAAGAGCAGCTCGACCTGCGGTGAAACTGAATTTGATGATTTTGCTCTTGTGCCGCTTATTTTGGTGCGACATCATTCATCTCCCACTGATGCTGTTTTCTCTTTCTCCGAGTCTTTTGTGGTCTGCAGCGGTTTGAATCAGGCCTAATTAACTGAGTTCTCTCCCGAATGATGTTTGAAAAATCCAAGATATTTTGTGCTGAGCGCCTGTCCTCTCTATCTCCAGATCAATAGGCGGTACTCATCCTGGAGGGCACAGACGTCTGCGCAAAGTAAACCTGGGACGCCTGGTTCAGATTAAACAACATGTACGCGCTTCGACAACACAGTCGTACAGTCTTGTCTTTTAATGAGTGACAGACACAATCGGCTCCTTTTTACCTTTTTACTCAGCTGTGAAAGACTAACGTTGTCGTCAACCTTCTGGGTGGGCGGCGTGGACACCCCAGTTTGCGGTTGGTTGAGAACGAGGCAACGTAGGACTTTGAAATTCATACCACAGGTGCATCTGCTACAAACCTCAGATGAGTTCGAGGTCTTTAATGATGTGCATGATGTTGTCAGGAGGGAGATTTTGATTCTGGTAAAAGACCATAAACAGATATTTGCAGCTGAAGCAGTGTGTTTGTGACACTGTTTGTTCCGTTTCACAGCTCCACCCACAGTAGAAACACCAGCAGCACCCTTTGTTTTGTCCTCCTTACAGTTCTGCACACCGGAGTAATACTGAGGGGGGGGGCAACAACTCCCAAACAGCCAGTGGAGTCCTCTGCTCATGCGTGACTCTTTTTTCCATTCTCAATCCTAATCGATATTTAGGTGTTTCCGATTTATCACAGTAAATGAGCGTGAGCTTGTTTTGCTGTATTACACCTGACGGCGTGTTCGTGTTGATGTAGATGAGGGTGAGCGGTTCTCTGCAGCGGATTCAACTCTGGCTGTTGTCTTACGCATACTTGGACGTGTCTGCTGTCCTCCCACAAACAAAGACATGTCATCATGCATAGCGGTGGGAGGGGGATTAGGAGTGCATTCTCAGGCCGCATTTGCATTCCCAGATTGCTTTGATTGGACGAGCTTTTTGTGTCCAGTGCCGCTGGCCGACACCCAGCACCGCAAACATGCTGCTTGGCGAGGACTCGTTGTTCCTCCACCACAAACTGAACAGTGCCTTCCCACAGCCTACAGCTTCTGCTCCAGGCCGTCTAGCTTCACGTTCCATCAGGATAACTGGAGAGGGCGAACAGTTAGCTTCAGATTTCATGTTAAACACATCACCGGGCCATTTAAAAAACCCTGCATGGAGAGGATGAGGACATCGGTTTTTCTTTTCTGGCAGATGGCCCCGCCCCTCCCTCAGCCCGGTTCGGCTGGAGGTTTCTTCCTGTTAAAAGGGAGTTTTTCCTTCCCACTGTCACCAAAGTGCTTGCCCATAGGGGGTCATATGATTTTAAGATTTTATCTCTATTTATTATTGTAGGGTCTACCTTACCATATAAAGTGCATAGAGGCGACTGCTGTTGTGATTTGGCGCTGTATAAATAAAAATTGTATTGAATTGACAGACTAAAGTTCCCGGGTGGTTGTCTGTCTGCCCTTGTGGTTGAATACACTTAAGAACATTAAACACAAACTTGACAATTTACTTTAGATTTCATGGAAATTTAGGTGCTAAATTAGACATAATTGTTATAATACATATTTTTATAAATCATAATGTGAATTTAAAAGTCCAGTAACAACAGATCACAGTATAACACTGTATATTCTACATGTTTTTATAATACAGTGCTGTTACAACATGCGACGCTAAAGCCATATTTTCGCGCCTTATGTAAACAGTGAGATGTGTCTCCACTCTCAGCGTGTGCCAAATGTGCAGAGCTGCATTTTGATTGTTTCATCTCCTGCAGCCACCAGCTGACAGCAAACTCTGCATCGCCTCCTGTGTATACGAGGCTGAATGCAGCAGGAGTTTACAGCGTCTGGTGTAAGTGTGTGTTTGGATGCAGAGGAATGGGTTTTCTGAAAAGTGCGGCTTGCTTCTTTTTTTTTTTTTCTTCTTCTTTTGGCACAATGAAAGCCTGTTAGAGAAGTCAAACAGTGGCTCTTTGCATATCAAAGGCTCCTCTGAGGAGTTTCAAAGCATCTCTTTAAAAAAAACAACATTTAATTTCTGTGGCTTTGCTTTCCTCGGAGCTCGAGTTCTCCCTCACTGCTGGTTTTTTCTGCGCCCTGGACCCGCGTCCGTCATTCCTGTTAGTCTGATACGGCTGGTTAGTGCAGGCTCATATCAGACAGAGAAGAAGTAAAGGGCCTACAATACAACAGAAAGAGTTCAGCTGTGTAGGGATGAGGAAAAACTTTGTTTTTAGCCATTTCTGACAGCGTTAGAAATATTTTGCATTCTTCAATTACATGCGATTTTGGCTGCGTCCATTGTTATGACGCAAATACTTGAAGGCTGATAATTGGTGCAAACGTGACTCACCACCGCGTGGCCAGCGTTTCTGGAAATTAATCACCGTCTTGTTAAGTGGCCGCTGCTTCTCTGGTGCAGGGAAATAAGTATTGTAGAAACGAGCCGACACAGCACCTAACGGCGGTGGTTGACGTAGTCGTGTAATTAAATCAATTAATTTCAGTTTATGGACACTTATCTTCATTTACTGGAACATTATTCTGTGTCAGACCAGTCTAGTATCAATTCATTTTTGTATATGTGCATGAAGTTAATATTTTCTACTTTCGAAAGGTGAAAAAGCAGTTTTGCTGTTCAGGCGAGACGCCGTGATTTAAATCTCACACATAAGTTCTAGATTTTTTAAATAAATTTTTCCTAAAATAAGAGTAAAACTACTAGATTAGAGATTAAATATAATGAATTTATAGGCCGTTTCATTGGTTGAGTGAGGGTTAGTTCTTTCTTATTTCCTTTCCTTGACCATTAATAAGACAGAGAATGTGTTTGGTTCTGAGAAAATACGAATGCATTCGTTGCACCAGGGAACGCACGAAGATGCAAGTGAATCAGATGTGATGGGAATCTTCTGCTGTGGCTTTCACCACCCAGCTGAACATCTATAGAAGACTTTGCACCAGCCGCCACCATCAAAGCACAAAATAAGGGAATGATTTTGGACCAATGGTGTCCGTCCCTCTAGCGGTGTTTCAGAGAATCCAGGAAGCGCAGAAGCTTCTCCGGGGACACATGGAGGCCCGGGACCTTGCTAAAGGTGTGCTCACACTCGGAGATCTCTACTGTGTGTGTGTGTGTTTGATACCAAAAGTCCTGGAAGATAGAAATCTGCAGCTGCTGCATTTCTTCTGTGTTTGTCTGTATCTCGTCCTAAACTGTCAGAACAAGGCAACTAAAGTATACTCAAATCTAACTGCCCCGTTAGCTTAATAGCTCATTTTTCTTGCTTTAGTAGCCGATATTTAAACAAAAGCACTAGAAATAATCAGCGTATTTTTAACTCTTATGTTGAGGTTGAATGGATTGACTTCTCTGACTTTATGCTCCTTTCACACTGACATGGCCACTAGGAGCTTCCATTAACTGTAAACAGCTGCTTGAAGACATGCAGTAATGCTTAAAGCAGACGATTCACCGATTTCACAGGCAGCTCACTGAAACAAGAGGTAACAGCTCTGTGCTAACAACTGCTATAAAAACAAGATTTAGTATCTGCCGCCGATAATCTTCCAATTATCCGGTGTTTTATTGCGTAAGACACCGATAGCCACTAAAGAAATGACATCATATCCTGTGTGTCACTGTGATTACGGGAGCTGTCGTCCGTCTGGGACCGATTGCTATCATGAAACCCAGAAGATTTGTCCGGTGCCCTGAAATCACACTCGGGGCTCCGTGTGGGCTCTCTGCGCCGACGCAGTGGCTCTGTCTCTACCTCTTTCATGCTTCACTGTGTACCTGCCGGCGCCCGTGATGCACAGCACCGTCGCAGTGCTTTCGCCTCGAAGGAGCTCGTGCGTTTCCTTAGAAGACCCGGTTACTCCGAGTCCCTGCTCTGTGAAATCCAGGCCAGAAAGAAATGGGTTCGGATTCATGTTTCATTTCAGCTCTGCTCAAGTCTCACGTCTGCATTTGAAATGAAAGGTGGCTCAGCCGACAGGGACACGCGGCAGCTTGATCTCTTTCTAGACGCTCCTCCCTTGACCTAATTCTCGCTACCTTGTTTGCGTGTTCACTTTAAAGGCTCGCCGAAGGCTAGAATCAGTCTGGGTTTGTGCTCAGTGCTGCTGTAGTGATTTAAGTCATGCCAGTTCAACTACAAAGCTGTGTGCAATCAAAAGTCTGAAGAGGACATATTCAGCTTTTCCTTACGTTAAGTCATGTATACACTGCAGTACTGGTAGATACTCATTAATAAACATCGACATAAAAATCCATATGAGCCAAAAAGTCATCGTGCTGCTCTAAATGATCGGGTTTGTTTTCTCTAGATTCAAAATCACTACGCTGGTGTCACGAAACCACCCAGGCTGTGTTATGATGTTTAGCTTGAGGCGTGAAAACCCAGACTTTAATAATCAGCTGGTGATGCAACGATGGCTACATCCATCTTTTATATACAAACCATATCTGGCAAGGGTAGTTTTGTGGGAAAATCCTCTGCTGATTTACCACTTGGTTTCAAATTACGAAATGCTCTGTTAAAAAGGACACACCATCACATCAACACCACAAAACAACGGTGTAAAAAGGAAGTTTGAATAAGGAGGAGGAGTCTTTAAGGGACAGCAGAGCCCAACACTGTTCCCTGTTGTGTTATCATATGTTGGCCATATGTTACTAATATATATCATACCTGTAACCCCCGCTGGCTCGATACAGCCCAACACTGTTCAACGGCTAATCAATGTAGCCAGTCTAAAGATGGGAAATGCCAGATCCGGAAGCGGTTGCCCTTTAGGCTGTAGACTTCCCAAGGGATGTGCATGCCAGAAAAAATCACAGCAACACGGCTCATAGCCCCGCCCCTTCCAAAATCTCTCATTAGCTGAACACAAAGGCTCACGATCTTTATTGTGGAATATGAAGTATTAGATTCAGGTTTCAGTTCAATTCAATTTTGTTTATGCAGCGCCAAATCACAATAACAGTCGCCTCAATTCGCTTTATATTGTAACGTAGACCCTACAATAATAAATAGAGAGAAAATCTTAAACCATATGACCCCCTATGGCCAAGCACTTTGGTGACAGTGGGAAGGAAAAACTCCCTTTTAACAGGAAGAAACCTGCAGCAGAACCAGGCTCAGGGAGGGGCGTGGCCATCTGCCAGAAAAGAAAAACCGATGCACCACACACGATCCACAGCCCACTCTTATAAATGTTCTAACTTTTCAAGTTGGACTCTAAATGAAGTCCTCTTTATATTGTAAGGTAGACCCTACAATAATACATACAGAGGAAAACCCAACAATCGTATGACCTCCCTATGAGCAACAACTTTGGCGACAGTGGGAAGGAAAAACTCCAGCAGAACCAGGCTCAGGGAGGGGCGGGGCCATCTGCTGTGACCGGTTGGGGTGAGAGAAGGAAAGAACAGGATAAAGCCATGCTGTGGAAGAGAGACAGAGATTAACAACAAGTGTGATTCAATGCAGAGATTTTTAGTGTGGATTTTTTCTGCAGTATTTGCTTTTAACAGAAGAGGCTCTGTGGTTTAAATGGAGTTTTCTCAGGTAGCAGAGGATCAGACAGTGAACTGAAATACAAGAAAAACTGTGCAGTACACATCGAGTCTACCATCACAGGTTTTTATTTAAAAAATTATGTAGCTTCATCCGATTTCTGGAACCACAGGTTTGCGTTACAGGAGAGGAAACATCTTTGGCTTTGATCTCGTCCTGGTGAAAAATCCATGTTTTAAATATTTAAAATTTTCACAGCTTTCCTTTAAACTTCCACAGATTCATGTTTGAACCCAGATTCTCCTCTAGAGAAAAGAGGAACAGCTAAGAAACATCCAGCTCCAGACGCTGATGATAAATTAACAGCGTGATGATGAATTTCAGCTCGTAAGTTTTTTATGCATGTATTCTGGTAAAGCTGACATTCGAGTCTCTCTGGGTTAAATGTGCAAAGATAAAGAGCACAGTAGTAAGGTGTTGTTTATGCGTGTGAACAGAATGAAAACAGTGACTCAAGAGAACCTTACCTTTCAAAATAAAGCACAAACTTACGTTGTCGGTGCTGCAGGTTTTCAGCAGTCGTGCATTATTATTGTTATTGAAGCTCATCTCTGATTCATTTCTTACAGCCTCAGATGTTTGAAGGGTAAATGTTGAAGTGGTTTGCCCAACTCTCAAGTGACGGCTTGATGTTTTAGTTTACTTATAGCAGGGGTGTCAAACACAAGGCCCGGGGGCCAGAATCGGCCCAGTAAAGACTCCAGTCCGGCCCACTGGGATGGCATTGGAAAATTTTTAACTTTGGACTTATTTTATAGTATTTTCATGTGTTTTACAACTTTTGCTACTGATAAAGATAACCCCACCTCGGCTTAAAAGGGCTGACGGACAGCAGGTGGGTTAGTGGGCGGGGCATCCAACTTTGTAAACACAGTAACCAGGAGGATAGGATTTTCAAATTGATCCCAAAGATATCTCTACCAAACTTCTCAGATGATTTTGAATCTCGGTGACCTCAATGTCAAGGTTAAACGTCAAGTTTTCTGAAACTCTTTTAAACATGGTAATTTGAGGAAGGATTTTCAGATTAAAACAGCATTTTTTTGTGTCATGCAGTAAACAAAATTTATTTCTGAAGTAAAGTTTGATGTTTAAACATCCATTGTTTTTAGCCCTCTGGCGCTTGCTGCGTGGTCAGCCATCATCCAGGGTTAGCTTCGGCTGTCATTTTAGTTTGAAAAAGCACCGATTTAATCAGATCTGGATTCGTGCAGCTCGGAACAGAAACCACGCTGTAGTCTCTTCCTGTTATGATTTCTATCATTTTACGGGTCAATAATCCTTTTTGATACTTCTGTGCTGCCTTTTTTATGGTTTTATGACATTTACACCAAAATCACAGTGTGGAAATAAAACATTCCCAAACCGGATTTGAGTTTGTGCTGTAAAGCATCACAGCTGACTGTCTCTATTTAACAGACGTATGGAGCATGTCGCATTCAGACATACCGTCTGTATATTTTCCCATATAAATGAGCTGAGATTAGTCTAAAATTACTGATAATTAAGTCTCCATACCATCACCTTACCTGCCTTGGGCCTAGAGTGCGTGGCTGATGCTCATCTCTCCAGTTTCCTCATTATAATGAAGCCGATTCAAATATGTTAATCGTTTGACACAAAGGCCGTGCGTTTTCATTTATATGCAAAAAATGAATCGTTGAGCTCAAGTTGTATTTCAGTCCCGATCGCTCAGCCTCATCTTCACTGTGTGCTGAGAGCGAACAGGGCTGGGTTCAGTCACTCTTCTCCTTTGTGATGTTTTTATGCAGACAGAACATTTCCTGATGCTTTTAGTTTGCACCTCAGTTCCTCTTACCTGATCGGTTTCAGTGCAAGTTCATTTATTTCTGAAAAAACAAATGAGATTTCAAGTGATAACTAGAAAAACAGTTCAAATTTTGCAGATAAGCGTGTGTCAACAAGTCAAGTCAACAAGTCCACTGTTTCCAAAATCAAAGGCAGTTACGGGCCTATCCTTGGGCGACAATGTCGCTGTGACGTTCGACATAGACAGCCTGAAGCGTTCGAGTGAGATAAATCACAGGAAAGATCTGAGCTGTGCGGTGGGTCAGAGCCACCAGGAATCGCTCAGTTGCACCAACACAATCTTGGCTTTTGCCTTGTTGGCCACATCAAAAATGTGAGGAGCTCCAAAGCGCTGTGTAGAGGCACAAGTAAAAGGGGAGGAAACAGCACACGCAGGGATCTAAAAATAGCAGCAGAACACAAGACGCTCCAGAGGTGCACGAGAGTCAAGACTTTAGTCGGCCTCGAAGCACATCCGTCATTAAACAGAGGACTTCTCCAAACCAGAAACACGGTGGATACTTCACACTTTGACTCTCACCACTGAACTCTGAACTCTGTAATCTGAGACCTTACTGTTGCACATATAAAGGCATTTCCAGCAAGAACCTCAGACTTTAAAATGTAATAACATTTTTTTTATTATAAATTATTATAAATAATGCTCCGTGCTTGTGAGACATGTAAGAATCTTTCATCTGACAATTATAAATGCTCTGGCTTCTCATGAATCACGAGCCACTGTCTGATAGACCTCTAAATTGCTGTCATTTATAAGCTCCAGGAAGCTCCGATTGGACGTACATTTGCATGTAATGATGGTCAGAGGAGCCCTGACATGAAACACAGAAGAAGAGCCATCTGCTAATGACGCTGTTTGTTTGAGAACCTTCATTTAGAGACCGAAATGAGCGTTTAATGATCTCTCTGAGCGCGACGGGTGTCGCGTGTGTGGAATGAAGCGAGATGAGGTTAGACGCTGGATCGCTCGGAAATGCTGAGACATGTTGAATTTGACTACGACTCAATCATCATTAATGGCTGCCAGCTCTACAGGTTTCAAACACTTCAAAGGGTAATTTGTAATTTGTGGCTACTTTGACTCACGGGTAATGGTGGGTAGCTAATGTCAATGGCCCCGAGGAAATGACTCTGATCCTGATGTGTGACCTTCATCGCCTTAAGAGCTTCTTTTTTTCAGCCAACGTGTCGTCTACGTCAGCATGGACCGTACAGGCCGTGCTGCTTTTTGTCTTTTGCTCCCAGTTTGCTGAGGAAGAGTCGGTTAAAGTAGAGGCTGAGTTCACGTGAGAAAGAGGTGCATTTCCTTTTTCGTACGAGCGATCCTTGATCTTTGTTACAGTGACACAGCTGGTCACTGTAAGGTACTGCAGGTTTACCCTAGTTGTACCCTTCAGTTTGTAACTATTTTTAAACCTTTGGGGACAATTTTTTTTGTACCTTGATGCAAGGCTACAAAAACTGACTTTTTATTTAACAAAAAAGGGCACAGTGTGCAGTGTTATTGTTATTCACACAGACACTGGAAGTGTGTCAATCTTTAAAACACTTTTTTAGCCTCACTGAAGCTTTATGTGCCTCAACACTGATGCGTTTGAACTAAAATCCAGAACTAACGATCGGGGCGATCGGGGCGATCGTGGCTCAAGAGTTGGACATCGTCATCGGAAGGTTGCCGGTTCGAGCCCTGACAGTCTCTCCAGTTCTTATACAAATCTCCCCCTTTCTCTCTTCTTGTACTCCTTTTAACTTTTGCCATGTCTCTAATTTTTGTTAATCTTTTTTTTTCATCTTTTTACTGATTACATTAGCCCCCCCCACACACACACACACCGCTCCCACCCCTCTGTCCAGCATCTCTTCCATTCATCTATCTGCTCTACTCTGACCATCTCTGCCCTCCTCCTCGGCTCCTCTGGGAGACGCGTTCACAAAGACGTCTGATGTGCCGCTTTTGCATGTAAATTGGATAATTGGATTTGGACACAATGCATAATGATGGCATGCAGGAAGAAAGGTTGGATAAAGGAAATGTGGGATATGAGGAAACATGAAAAGACGCAGGAGAAATGGAAGAGACAGGAAAAGTCGAAATGAGTGTTTGTGCGTTTGAATGCATCAACACACAAGTGGAGTTGATAAATACAAAGTTAAAGACCACAAAATTAGATAAAAAAATATTTTATGAAAAGCACGCACTATCATGGGCATTTTCTGGAAGTATTATCTTCTGGCTTCACTTCACATTTACTTTGTAGCAGAGTGTGGGATGGGAAGTCCGAGGCCCTGGTTCTCAGCTGTAACACGGTGGAGTGCCCACTCTAGGAGGAGAATGAGTTTCCTCCCCAAGTGGAGGAGTTCAAGTATTTCTGCGTGTTGTTCACACGGGAAAAGGGGGATGGGAGACGGCAGCGATGTGGATGCTTTAGTGAAGAAAGAGCTGGTCGGTCTGCGTTCCTACCTTCATCTGTAGAAAGGATGCGATTGCAGATACAAGCAGTCACCTGCAGCTTGGACATTTGGGAGTGACTCTGATAATAACTGTTACTCCTACACATCAAAGGAGCCAGCTGAGGTGGTTCTGGCAGCAGACTAGCCCCCCGCCCTGGTGAAAGAGCTGGAATTAGCTGCTGGGGGACTGGAGCCCTGCTTAGGGTGCTGCCCCCACAACCTGGGCTCGGCTGTTTGATTTTACAGGCTTTCTTACGCACTAATCTTTTCTTTATAGATACTTGAGCCAAATTTAGGGGTAGTAATAAAAGCCCGACAGACTTTGCCCCAGGGCTCACTCAGAGGTCAGTGTAATTGCACTACTTCTTTTTAAAATATTTTTATTAGAAGCTCTTCTGTTCCCTGTTTCTGTATTTACAGCCGGGTCTCGTGCGTGTCATTATGAAATAGCTTTTCAGCCATTTACACATCGCAGCATTTTTATGACCTCACAGTGGATGCAGATAACGACGGCCTGCCCGAGAATGAAGGAGGACAAGCAGAAACTCGGCATGGAGCCGCTAACAGTCACATTACCTGAGATGTAATTTAATCAGTGAGGAATTGAAGGCCTCCCTTAGACTCACCTTCTCGCCTCAGCTGAAGTGCACAGAGCAGATGCTGCTGATGCGCAGTCGACTCGGTGCATTTGATGCATGTTAAATTACCAGTCGTCGGTAACGGGGAGCGGATCTCCTCTGGCCCTATGACTTCCGCCGCCATCACCGTGAAAGCTGTCAACTCTGCGAAACGCTCGCGCGCACACGCTCTCACACATGATTGCACTCCCCCGTTATCCTTGCCGCGACCTGCCCTATCAGTGCTAATAAAGGTAGTGTGATGATGGCAGCCAAGTGCTAATATGAATGCGTGCGCTTCTGTTTTGTTTGTGCGTGTGTGTCCAATACAAGAGCTGCCACTCCTGCTTATAAACATGCAAATGGAGCTGTAAAAGGAACATTGAATTCCTCCCGATGCTGTTTGATGTTGAAATAGCTACTCTTATTCTGCACTTAGTGTTCTCTTCCCTCCCCTCCTCGTTCGTTCCTCCTCCCCTCAGCATCTTTCTCTTCCCCTTTAATTATCTTTCTGCTTCTCCCTGCCTCTCCATCACTTCATGTTTCCTCTGTCTGTCTTCTCACATCCTCTTCAGCTGTTTCCTCCCGCTTTGCCCCTTAGCTCCTTGTGTCCTTCCCCTTCCTCCTCTTCTGTCCTCCTTCCCTCAGTTTCCTCCATCCCTCCTTAACTCTTTCCCTCTGTCTTTGCTCCAAACACTTACTTCCTGTCTTCTCGCTCACCCTCTCTGTTTTGTTCACATTTTCTTGTGCCGTCTCACTCTGACCTACTCTCCCTCATAGACGTTGCTCCATTTCAAGCACTTTATTACATAATTATGCAAATTCAAACTAATTTAAAGACACTTTATTACACCGTTACAACCTGTTATTTAATTTTTTATCAATTGCATATTTTGACTTGTTACTCCACCCTTAATTTGACATTTTAATATATAATATTTATGACCGGGTGTGGTAAGCCTCCACCTTCAGAATGATGTGGCATGGCTGTGCTGATGCAGGGGACACGTGTGTGGGTTATCACAATGCCAGTTTACCAAAACACTTCTGCTATAATTCAGGTTTAACAGAATATATGATCAGTACAAATGCTTCTGGCTGAAACAACCTCCACAAATGTGTCAGGTCCTCATTGCTGCTGAACAGAAAGCTGGTGAGGAGGCACATTTAGGATGTGTGTTTCCTGCGCTTCCTCTTCACAGCAGACATCTTGACTTGTCACAGCAGAGAAAGCGCAGGTGCATTAGGTGTGTTAGATGAAAGGTGCATTTCACTTAGGGAGGCCCAGCTTTTCTGCATGCTGGTTCAGTGTCATGGTTCACTATAAACCTCACGGTGCTTTTCCTACTGTGCCAAGTCAAAATGCCCTCCGTGAAACATGCTTATTGCATATCCTACATGCTTTAATGGGCACCTGTGTTGCTTTAGTGGACGCTCATATTAACTCTTCCCTCCTTGAAGGGCTATTAGGGGATTTGTCACATGCTGTGTTTGTGGAGGAAAGAGCTAAGCCAGGCAAAAGATTCAGGAAATAAAGTCAGAGTATGTACACATAGTAGTAACTTGACACCCTAAGATGAGAACAGGCTGAATGCCATGTTTTTGTTAGGGACACATAACATCACGTGCACTTTTTGTGTTTTGGTAACGCTTCTAACCAGATGAGAGACTATGCACAATTTTCCAAGGAAACGTGGTTGAACGCAGAATCCACACTAAGCAGTCCGTTTCATTTCTATGTTAAATATACCCGCCTCAGTTCAGCCTTAGCTTTGTAATAGTTAAACTAAAACCACCTGAAATGAAAACCTACTTCACCACGAGAAACCTCACTGAACAAGGCAGCGATGGAACAAAAGATTAGACGATGAAAGACAGGAATTGATAGACTTGGGTAGAGAATAGAACCAAGCAACTGGAGAATTATGAGATTTAAAGTGGGAGGAAAGGAAAATACAAACAGTTTAGAAGGGAAATGAGGGGTGAAAGACAAAGAGAGGAGGAAGCAGTATGCAGCAGAAAGGATGATTTGAGTTTCAGGTCAGAAATGGAACAGAATAACATGCTGAAGTGAGTGTTTCTACTGATATATTGCCTATTTTCATCCTTGTTGAAAAAGCCAAATACTTCTGCATTTGGCGCACAGAAGAATCAAAGGCCCGGCTGCATGAATAATTTCTTATTTGTCAGCAGGATTTTTTTTTTTTTTTTTTAAACTCTCATCTCAAAAACACAAAATAATGATTCTGCTATGGACCACAGACCAAGGGCATAGTCCTTTCACACAACATCTTGGTTTTTATTTGTTATTAATATTTATTTGTATTCCTGCTTACATTTTCTCCCATTCTTTTTTTGACTATTGTTTAGTGCTGCTCTTCCTCTCCAGTGATGGCTCGAGTGGTGAGCTGTGCACCGCGGATCAGATTCATTATTTCTTGTGATGTTTTTTTATTAAGTCACACTTTCATTATTCAGCTCCCAGGGGCTCAAGATCCATCTGTTCATCATTTGTGTAGTGATAAATATACACAACTCTCAAGTTTTCACATTGGGTTTTTTTTCCTGTATAAAAGTTTTTTTTTTAAATATTTCTACCAATTTTATCCATAGTTCAGACATGTGGAACCGAACGTGTATGAATCTCAGCAAAGGAAGCTGGACGTGCCTGGGTCAGATGGTTAACATAGAACTCACTATCCAGAACATTTTAACTATAAATTTAAATGAAACCATCATTACAAGTTTAGGAAACCACATACCTGCCACCCTCATATACAAACGCTGTGAAAAAAACTAGTTTTGGGACCTCACAGACTCTGAGACACCACACTACTGATCAAGCTTTGACAAATTATCACAGAAACCACTTGCTGTAGGGCTACATGTTAGACAACATCATTTCATACATTGCAAGAGTGCAGAGCTCTGCTGAAAGTTGAAGATTCTACTAAATGCTACTCCAACGATAGACATGCGGTGACAGACTGACTGGAAACTCCAGATTCCCAGCAATCTCTGCCCTGAGTAGACACGTTTCATACACGTGTATCACACAGAGCAGCGCAGTCAAGTATCTGTCAAGTATCTATCCACTGTGAGTGGGGACATGCACCAATGTCAATTGTGGGGGACCAGCGTGAAAATCTAAAATAAAGGTTTGTGTTCGGCAGCTTGTTTTCAGCTCATTAGTAGTACCTCTTTACTTTAGCAGGACTCTGAATTTTACCTCAGATGAGAGAGGATCCGGTAACTTACTGCAGTTTGGGAGAAATTGTCAAGTTTCCCAATTTATTTTATTATAAAAATAAAATTTTGTAAAGAAGAAAAGATGATTAGTATTTGTGTATGCATATATGTTATATAGTTCTTTAAAAGAAAATTGGAATAGGCCAGGAGTGGCCAACCCGCGGCTCTCGAGCCACATGTGGCTCTTGGCTTGGTTTCATGCGGCTCTTAGGGCGCATTCACACTAGGGCCATTCGAACCGTGCTGTGCCCAGGTACGATTGGTCTGAGTCCCCAGCCGGCTTGCGCTCTCACCTGCACAAACAATCTGTGCGGTGGACCGGTTACGTCATCAGGCGTCAGACTGCTACATCATCGTGGTGCGCGGTTTGTTTACAAGCCTAGCGAGCCGCTAACACTTTTAAAACCGGCGTAGTTGAAAACGTGAGACTAGCGGCATGAAGTATCTGTGCTATTGTGATTCTGCTTTGAGTCTCGTTGGTGAGACGCGGTCTTCTGTCACACGTTTTGGAAAAAACCACATACGAGGTGCAGCAACGTGCCAGTGGTAAAATACCCCAATGTCAAACGGGCTGCACTTTAGATACTGTCAATGTTTGGGTCAACATACATCTGCGAGTCTGTGTTTTGTACCCTGAAACACGTGAAATCAAAGCATCGATCTGTTCTGACTGACACCCATGTGAGAGAATTGCTTCGAGTTGCAACAACGGTATACCAACCAGATTTGAAGAGGATTGTTCAAGGCAAGGAATGCCAGAAGTCCCACTGAGCAACATGCAGAGTAAAAGAAAAACTATTAAATTATTATATTTTTGTATGTGGACTTAGTTGAACTGAGAGTTTGTGTTTGTGAGCGACACTGCACACAATGTTCATTGTTGAAAAATACTTTATTATGTTTGTGTGTGACATCTGTCTGAGCAGAGATGTCTCTCTCTCTGTGTGTGTGAGAGGAAGGGATGGGTGATGTTCAGGTGTGCCCATGTGTATGATGCGGCTCTTTTCAGTAACGTTGTAAAAAAAGTGGCTCTTGGTCTCTGATTGGTTGGCCATCCCTGGAATAGGCAAAAATAAGAAATGGCAGGTCACACAGAATTGGCCAAAAAATTTAAAATTGCTGCATCTCTGTTGAACAAATGGCACGTGGCCATTTTCTGGTGGAGGACAGTCTCCTTTAAGCCATTCTGCTGTTTAAAATGCAGCAATTCAGGCTTTGAGAGAACGACTTCTGCAGAGCTTCTTCATGATGACATCTCTAGATGTCTCGCAAAATATCCCGTGATGATTTATGAATATTACACATACACGTTGCCCGTTTAGTTCGCACAAAACATTCTGTGCTCCTGTGGTCTCCTTCACTGCAGAATCTGTGAATCACACAGGCGTCACGATAGCCTTTTCAGCTGTCAGACCGGCCCTCCCTTTGGTGTTCATGGTCACAAGCCTTTCATTTGTGTTGTGTGATTCAACCCGAGCTCATTTCTCTCTCTCATACACTGTATGTGTGTGTGTGCTCACAATAGCATAAAATACAAGCAGTATTCTCCCCACTGTAACGGCAGAGACAGCTCTGCTGGTGCGTTCAAATCCAGAGGACAGGACTCTGGCCCATAGTGACTCTGTCATGAAAAGTAATGAACTATGAATCATATCAGTCGATATGAGAAGCAGTGGATGAGTGAGAGAGTCGAAGAAGGAGCAGAAAGGAAGAAGATACTGATAAAAATCTCACTGAATATTTGCTGCAGAGGGCTAGTATTTCTTTATTTATTAAATCTGCTTATTATTTATTTAGCTAACTGTTATGGCATGTCTAAGGGTGACCAGACCACAACATGAAGATGATCCGTCCTCGTCAGACCTCAAGCAGCCACAACACACAGTCGGTACAACTTTACAGTGATTCATTTATAATATGTTGTTTTTGTTTACATTTTAACACCAAGAAGGAGCTGGATGCAAGTTCACAGTGGACTTTATGCCAAAACAACAAATAAAAGGAAACTATCTGTAATATTTACCAAACTTACCTAAAAGATAAAAAGGAAAAAAAACTAGGATGAAAGTAAAAGGCAGTCCACCCGTCGTTGTAGCACAGCTGTTTAGAGTGTGCTTCACAGGTAACGGTGTGGCTGGTTTGGATGACCAGAAGATGAATGACTGGCAGTCCGCAGCAGCGTCACCATATATGTCATCTCCACTTAGGAGTCTGAATCCCTCCGTCTTCTGGGTCCACCAATCACGGGGAGGCGCCTGCACTCTTAGATTTACATACTAAAAACGGCACCTTACGATATCAGCCCGAACGTAGCGGTTTTGCAGTAATATACACATTTTAAAGAATGGAGGAAAAATTTAATTCAGATTTAATTGGTTGTATTCTCTGTGTCAGCAATGGGCGGTAGAGCGAGTTAATGTACTCGATGCTCTTGAACAGCAGCTAACAAAATGCTGTTCAGTGTAAGAGAACACCTACTTAGCACCAACCAAAGAAAGTTAAAAGAAAAAAGGGCCTACTCTGATAAAACGATCATAATGGAGCATTTCTATCCTTTTGGTAAATGTAGCACAGTCCCACCACTGTAGCTGGATGGTGTATGAAGTCTGTAGCCCTACCATGGTTTACGTTCATACAAGGCTCATTCACAACTAAAGCACAAGTTCAGACAGCCATGACCATTTTATTTAAATGCAATGTTAATGCTGTGAAGAGCTGGAAGTCCATTTTTATTAGACAGCATTTGGTGAAAAGCAGAGACATGTGATATGCTGTCTGAGGAGTGTGAAAGAGGTTGGTTCTTCTTACTCTGACCCTTTTACTAATATATCACATTACACGCTGAGCGGTTTTCTGTAATCGTTTACGTTTACTTTTGTTGTGTACTGCATGGTAAAGGTAACTGTACTGTAAGTGCAAAAAAAAAAAAATCCATCGTGTCTTGCTTACCCCTTCACTACCTGGGCTTGGTGCTGGTGAGGCTCAAGGTGGAAGAGATAATGTAGGGATTCAGTAGAGACAAACAGAGGTGGCATCTTCCCAAAAGTCTAAACTTTCTTTAGTTTTAAAAAAAATGCCAAGTACTTACATCATTTTCCAGTATTCACAGAACTTCACCAGATAACATGAAATAAACTCTTTTCTCTTTTTCACTGATCTCGATAACTTACTTTGTAACTATTTTGATCTGTTTACTTCTCATACTGAGGCTACTGGCTTGTGGTTGGCTCTGAGTTCACTGA
Organism: Hemichromis elongatus; assembly: GCA_015108515.1. Classification (NCBI taxonomy): domain Eukaryota; kingdom Metazoa; phylum Chordata; class Actinopteri; order Cichliformes; family Cichlidae; genus Hemichromis; species Hemichromis elongatus. The sequence continues at coordinate 6,507 of VUQR01025114.1, read as the reverse complement.
AGGTGACGGTAATTAGTATCTGATTAGGTTTGTGGTTAGAAATGTTTTCATGGTGGACTCCTGCAGTTTACTTTGGCAAACTTTGTGTCTTCACTCACAGCGAGAAGCTAAAGACGTGTTAGTGTGTTGCTGTTGCGTGCCCTGTAGTCCACGCAAACACCGGTCAGGGTCGTCAGCTGGTTAATCAATGCTTGTCTTCTATTGGTTGGTTGATGTATTTTTAGTTGGGTCAGTTTCTGTAGTTTTTCTTTTTTTATTTCAGTAACAAAGAATGATTTTTGAATCACACAGGAGTCCGTTTTTTGCCCGAATACATCCTTTCTTTCATTCATGACACTTTATTCATGCCGAATAAAGAAAATATTGTCAATTTGTTTCTTTGCTCTTTTCACAAAACAAAAAAATGTACCACTGAAGTCAAGGATTTTCATTTTCACCTACAATATTTCCTGCTTTTTCCAACCACAATTCTCCAAGAGCACGACAAGCAAAAGCAAGAGCTGCAGCTTCCAGATGCACAGGCAGTGTTAGCAGGATACATTAGCTTAAATATCTTCTAGGAAAACTGGAAAACATAGCTTTCCAACTGGATTAAGAGTATCTGCTGACCAATGAGTTGATTCTGGCAACACTGAGATCTGATCTGATTTTCTAGGATTAAAGCTGAGCTTGACTCTGTGACCTGTCTGAAGTAACACTACCCTCAGGTTCATCACTATAGGAATATCAGTTATCCCCTTGTAAACTCTATCCTTCCCAGTTATAGTGCATCCGTAAAGTATTCACAGCGCTTCACTTGTTCCACATTCCATCATGTTACTACCTTTTTCCAACACCAATAAATTAATTTTTCATCTCAAAACTCTACATACAATGATAACAACTCATGATAACAAAGTGGAAAAAACAATTGCTTGAAATTCTTTTTGGCTTCCTGGTTAAAAATAAAAATAATATGTACTTTGTTATCTTGTGTTTAGAATTTTGAATTGAAAAATGAATCAATTTGAGAAAAAGCTCTAATATGACAAAATGTGGAAAAAGTGAGGCGCTGCGAATACTTTCTGGATCCACTGTAAGTCAGGCAAGTGTTCAGTTTAGCTTGTTAACTTTCCTTTGATCATTCTTTTGTCATTTTGCTTTTTTTTATTTTTAACATAATTCTGGCTGGGCATAAGTTCCTTGTTGGGGCCAGGCATTTCAGGGCTCTGGCTACCAAAGTTTTTGCCTTTCAAGTCAGTTCAAGCCCCTTTAAGTCCAGCATGCTCCAAAAGATAATTAGGTGAAGTTTGGTGTGGTTAGGGATGTGGTAAATATACGTTTTCCACAGGTAGCACTGTGCCAAACACCTCAAGCAAAATATAATCAAAGACCAAATATTGCTAATGCTGGACCTTCTTTTTCATATCCCAGACAAGCCCCCACTTGTTACATTCTCCTGAGAAAATCCACAGGATGTGGGAAAGCACCAAAAAATGTCCAGGTTGAAAAAGGAGACATGTAGCCCAAATCAAAGTAGAGATTCTTTTCATAATCAAACTAAAAGAGACAGACAAGACACTTTCACCTTCAGGAGTATAGAGACAAAACAAAACCCAGACGTTGGTGACCAAATTAAAGAGTAAGTTAAAAAGTCTAAATCACTAAACAACACTCTGTCTAGTCTTAACTTCTGTGGCCTAATTGCTGAGTAGAGTCAGCTGGACTAAAGGGTGGCACCTAAGGTCAGAGAGAGAACAGGGCGCACGTACTGGATCAAAAATCACAGCATTTCCTGTTTTTTGACAGTAACAAGAAATATGATTTTGCCAACCCTGAACATACCTTTCACTGAACAGGAAAAAGACTCCGATGCCCGTTAGTGTGATTACTTATCACTGCTCTTAGTGTGGCAGTAATATTTATACATTTACAAAGGTATAGTATTATACTGTAGTATAAAGTATAAATATTCAATGTATACCCAGTACATTCTCAAGGTTAATGTCTGTATAAAAGCATTAATTTAGGCAATATTCTCAGTTTTTTCCTGTAGACAGAGGGGATACAATTAAACATAATTAAAACAGTTAAATGGGATTTTAACAAGCCAGATTTTCATTCCTCTTCCAAATTGCATCACTCAACCTGGTGTGCCAACTCCAATATTTAATTTGAATTCCTAAACATTAAACCAAATGTTTCAATCAAATAAATACTTGATAATTTAGGCTACTGCCATGTTTTCCTGCTGGTCCGAATAAGAAAACAATCTGCTTTGTCGCCTTCATTGTTCATCAAATCTTTGGAACAATCATCTGCAACATATTTTTCCGACATTTTGTCATGGGAGAGTGGATACTTTATCATAGCATCACCACCAACTGGAATTACTTAATTATGGTTTTACTTAATGGTTTTATTGCATGACTGCAACTGAACAAGTGAGAAATTTCAGGTCTCACCTTCGTAGGGAATTCTTATGTAGATGGCGAGGCACCTGTTTCGCACTCGCTACTAATGTTCCTTCATTTTTATAAGGATCTGCTTTGATTCATATCTGCTGTAAATATATTTTCTTTTCTTTCGTTTTACCTAGAGGTGGCTTTCCCACTGTACTTGGCATCATATTGAAATGCCATGGATAACGGTAGATTTAGATTTTCAATTGTATTGGTGTTTGTACTATAAGCTCTTTTAAGTTTCAGTAAAAAAAATTAAATATGAGTCCTTTCCATTTCTCTTTCAAAAATGCTGAATAATTATGTTCATGGCCAAATGCATTCAAGATAAACTCTCTGTAAACAAGGCTTTTCATATTTAAACATGCTAACAGGCATTTTTTTTATAGTTCTGGAACAGTTGTGCTAGCTTTTAGTACAGTATACATACACATGCGAGTGAAGCGATCTTTTCTTTGAAAAGGTGGTGATCACAAAGCTATCTTCCTGTAATGATTTATTCATTTTTTTTTCTTTCCTCCTGAAAACATATTCAGCAATGTGTAGCATGAACATGAGAGTTGCAGATAAGAGGATATAAGATGAAGAGAGATGGTGAATAAATGCTGACAAATCCCTGACTTTCATTACGCCGAGCACGAAATGGTCTTGATCATTCCAGCTAACTCTCTCTCCATTGCTGTTTTTTCATCTTTCTCGTTAACTCTCCATCTCGCTCTCCGTGTATTTCTATTTTGCTTTTGCATAAGTTGTCATGGTTACAAAGAAATCTTTTCTGCAACAGCCTGCGAAAAGGCTGAATGTTTTCACTGATGGAAAAATCACACCAACCAGCTTTGGTGCTTATTAGGGCAGGACTATAAACCATTAGGACATCCTCCACATCAAACAGAGAGACAGGCAGTCTCTTTGTCATGTCGCTGCTCAAATGGATCATTTGAACAGTCCCTCTCTCTAATGTACTGCACACCTCCCGTCTGAGATATTTCTCTGATTACGCTGGAGAATTTAATGTTCTTGTCACTTATAATGGACTGGATGAAAAATGATATATTAATATCAAAAGTACTTTTTGATAATTCCATCCTCATCTTAAGATAAATGTTCATTGATACTGGGATAGAGAAAAAAAATATGTGATAAGATATTTGAATTCTTTATTTTTTTTATATATATAATGCGTTTTAATGTTTAATGGGTTCTCCAATTCCTTGATAACTTGTTAAAATGTAACCAGCAGTCACAGACAACCATTTGTCTTCATTTGTGTTTCTGCCTCTTTTTAGAAATGTGTCCACCTGTTTTTCCAGCTTACTAGATCCGAGTTGCTGGATCTCAGATGGAACGGTATTGATTCATCGTGTTCACCACAAGGACTCTGTGAATCTGTTACTTGCTTATTGTTTCTGTTGTGTAATTTGAAATAACTGCTGCCCTGACAGCTCCACTTGTAGTTGCCAAGCTGTGAAGGAGTTTATTGCGATTGGTTAGAAGAAAACACAAGAGCGAGGTGAGTGTGGCCAATGACGTAAGAGTGAGCTAAAGGTAATAGGTTTATCACCAAGCGCCTGAGTGAAACTAACAAACCGATAACCAAAGATGAAACATTGTTTTTCATATCCTGCTTGGAATTAATATTCGTGTAAAGTTCAAACAAACAATTTTTTTTTCTCCTAAAAGGAGCTGTTGACACAGGCGTTGTTACCCATTACCATCAACTCATCACATGTTGTATTTGGACCCTCACATCCACTAGCTACCCTTTAGCATATATTAACCATTCATTGTCATGAAACAGTTCAGTGTAAGCCTATTACATTGACAAAGTTGACAAACTTGCACTTCATGACACCCCTGCTATCCTGCTATCTTCTTATGGTGACTTTGTTATCACATCAGAGAACAAACTGTGACTTTGGAGGTAGATCAGGCTGTCTGAGTCCTTGGGCGGGATACTGAACCTCCACGGCCCGTGATGGATCCATCAGAAATAGATTTTTCTTTTTTTAAGTGCTTAAAGTGCATAGATTAAAGTGCTGTATGAATGTGTGCATAAGTGGACGAATGTGGCTTTTGGTGTAGAAGTACTTTGAGTGCTCAGCAAGAGCAGAAAAGTGCTGAATAAATACCATTTTCTATTTTAAACAGGAGTATTACCCCTTTTTTTGTCACGGCTGATGCACCGAGGCACATGTGCCAAAGCCAAAAGCTTGAGTCTATTTCATGGTCTGAGATGAGAATAGTTTGAGATTTTTTCTCTTTTTTTGTCCCCATTTAATTGATGTTAAACAACACAGTGTTTCATTTAATTACTGGCCAGTCAGTCTCTGGCCTTAGTGAAGGGTAAACTGTAATTACTTTACCTTTAACTCACTTTTCTGCCATAGACCAACAGACGTGCTCTTCCCCAGTTTTCAGACGACCAACACAGCTATTATAAAAGAAGATGCTTTAAACTATAACAATAATTTAAACAATGTAAAAAAAAACTAAAAACAATGAGCATTTAATTGCTGATGATATATAATTAGAGCCAGCAACTTTGTGAGCAGCTGGTGGCAACATTAGTGTGAATGAATAGAAGTAGAGGGTTTACAACAAGGTGCAAACCACCAGTTCCACTTTGGAACAAGAAGGTAAGAATAGATTTATCCACAAAGAGCATAATTCTGAGGTAAAAATATATTTGGACAGATGAAACCAAGATTTACAGGACAAGAAAAGTATAGAGAAGGAGAGAAGACTGCCCTGAAGGATCTCACATTATCTGGCAAACATTGAGCAGGCAGTGATACGGTATATATGGGCACGTATGGCTCTCAGTGGAGCTGGGCCATTAATGTTTATTGATGATGTGAGTGCTGACAGAAGTAACAGGATGAATGTAAATTGTAGGATGCTGTACTCTCTGCTCAGAAACAGCCAAACGCTGCAAAGCTGATCAGTTTGTCACAGTGCCAACAGATACTGGTGCGTAATGCAAAAGCAACCCAAGAGGTTTTCTAGGTGAAGAAAGTAGTTATTCTTTGATGGCCAGGTCGGTGTCAGTCCCCAGGTGTCAACTCCAAAAAGCATGCCTTTTATTGATTAAAGGCAAAACCAAAAACACCCTCAAACAGCTGGAAGGACTAGGAGAACATTTGAAGGTAAGCAACACAGAGTTTAGCCGTGTCCATGGGTCCCAGATGTCAGGCAGTATTACAGATAATCCTTATATGTCCTCAATGATGTTCTTTTGTTAGCCTCTAAAAATAGGTGAAATAGTTTTAAGAGTTTTGGGGGTAATACTTCGATTATAGCAGAAAAGCTGAATTAAAACTAGTATTGATTTTTGTCTGTGTGGTTTATGGTGTACAGAGGCCAATAAATAAATAAATAAACTGTGCCCAACAATTTATAGTCATAACTGTATGGTTATGGTTTGGTTACATTTCTGCTTATGGTTAATGTTAAGGGGAAAAAACAGCACAGTATTTCTACAGTTAGCATCAGTATTGAGTCAGATCTAAACACTTGACATCCGATTCATCTTACTGAAAATCTGCGCTAAGAGGAGCTTCTTCCCATCTATCCCAGGATTTCCACCTTCTTTACACGAGCTGCTCTCTACCCCTCAGTGAGCTGGAGTAGATGTAGGCCTGGGTAAACTTTATTGCTACAAATGAAAAGGTGGATTAACCAGGGTGAGCCGAGCGTTATCCTCCATTGAATCCCTGAATTATTTCTTTTTCAACATTGATGGGTCTATTTCTTTCCCCTGTCTTTCTGTTCTTTAATTCCTTCTCTTCAGCTGTAGCCCCATGATTTTTCACTTGCCTCCCAGCTAGTATGCTCATAAAACAGGTACCGATTCCACTGGGAATGTTTCTTCCTCCACTGTTTGATGCACAGCTGTCACATGTCTCGGTAATAAATTCATCGATTAAATCGGGCTCCATCTGAGCCGTGCTGTTGTGTAGGTATAACACATAGAGCCCCGTTTCCCGCTGAGACGCTGTCATTCTTCTTTTTTCTTCTTTTCTGTCTTCACATGACTCTACATCCTTGGTCACAAGAGTTTTTTATT
>VUQR01025109.1:0-19753 GCA_015108515.1 Hemichromis elongatus | reverse complement strand
TTTTTTTTTCTCTAGTCATGTTTTTTTTTTTTTTTTTAAAAACAAAAAAACCAACTGCCAGACACACCTGAGCCATACTGTCTAAAGTCAACACCCATATTCAGCCAGGCATAATGAAAAATGTCCTGAAACCCTGCAAACACGCACGTTTCAACATCCACATAAACACCTGCTAGCTGTCTTCAATGAGTAGACTAGTCGGGCTGGCATGCCTGGCTGCCCGTCACCTGACGTGTCCTCCAAAAGCTTTTTAAAAAGGTACTTTGGTTCAGGCCACATTGGAACAGGAAGACAAAGGGGGTGGGGTGCATTCGACTGAAGTCTTCTTGGAATGCGCAACGGGGAGTGAATCAGTGGTACACTTCAAGGGTGTGGGCAACAATTGTTTGTTTAGCATTTGCCAAACTTATCTACGCTACAAACAGATATCAAAAGCGATGCAGCTGCTTAAACTGAGCAACTCAGCCCACCTATGAAGTGAATGGCTCGTGGGCTGGGTTGATCTCGTCTGGCAAGTTTGACCTGAAAACAGCACCAGCTAGTGCTGCAGCCCTATCATGGGAAATGCAGTCCTGCCGATCACATGCCGGCGTGATGAAGCAGACATGTCAGTCAATACAACCGGAAAGGTGTGTGTGTGTGTGTGTGTGTGTGTGTGTGTGTGTGTGTGTGTGTGTGCGATGAGTATGACTACAACCAGACCGACCAGGCTTAATTCATCATTACAGGAATTACCAGCAAAAGAGCAGCAGTTGCACAATCCACATAAGAGTCCACTGGTCTTTCAGAATCCATTTAATAGCCATTCCCCAGACTTTTATGTTGATTGCCCTTTGAGGCTTGAATTTACCTGTGCACGCTGTTGAGGTCAGCTTTGACGATGATCAGGTAGTTTGCAACAACCACAGCCAGGATGTGACATGAATACCTGCAGAAGAGACACAAAACATTCGTCTATTCAATGATACAGGCTGCATGCGCCAAAACAACTTCAACACATTTCCCACAGATACCTGCTGCTAAAGCATTACAATACACTCCCATACAAATACATGCATTTCCAATTTGTCTTGTGACTGCGTAGGCTCATTGTTCTATTATAATCATAAGCCTGAGGCACTAAAGACATGTACTAACTGTGCACCCAGGCAAGTAAGTTTTAGAGCTATTTCCATGTAGTTTAGCATAATCTTGCTGAAATAAACATTATGCATGTTGTCAGAGTAGCTATATTATTTTGCTCTAAAACTTACATTATTATTAATGTGGCCTTCACAAAAGGTGGATGACACCAATGCCTTGTGCAATAAAGAACCTAGACACCAGAGGAGGCTAGCTGGAGTGTGAGGAGGCAGAAGTGTTTCTTAATCTGGTTCACATTAAAGATTTCAGAAGTGCTTCTGAGGCCATTCGACTACAAAAGGTCTGTTTTTAGCCTACAGCCTGAGGGCCTGAGACCATATATATATAAACACTTTTTAAAACATGGACAAATGAAATAACTATATCTATCCCCTCCTTTACATTTTCAAAAGCCATACACTGGGGTCCAGATTGGGGTCTTTGCCAGACACATTTTGGACCCCTGGTCTTATGTGTGCCACCGGTGTCCACATGTCATAAATATTGTCTCAACACTAACTGATAGGTTATATGACTGGCGTATCGGAGAAAAAAAAACCCTGAATGGAGTGGTGGGTGGAACAGTGCCATACAGTACCATCCAAAGCAGAAGACGAGAAAACCAATACCGAGGAGAGCGGCAACAGAGTGCCTGACCAGGGGACTGACATGGGCCGGGCTGAGGTAGAGACGAAAGCAGAAGGCAGCAGTTAGGGCAAACAGCTGGCATGCCAGAAAATTCACCTGTTTGGGACGAGATAAGAGGATTGGGGTGAATAGCTAATAGAGATAATCAACAAACGGATCACGTTTTATACCTTTATAGGCAATTAAGGGCTTTAAAGTATCTTGTCACTGCCAAAATATTTATAGGGATGTAAAACATCAGCGTATGACACGTCACAGGGCTTTATTATTATCAACATTATTATTTATTATTATTATTTATTTTCTCTAAGACGAGAGAATTTCGTTTTTGGACAAAGCCGCCAATAAAAGGACAATAATGTGGGCGTCGACGACTTTTAAGGAGTCATGGCACGTGTGTCCCACTAGTGACACAACGTTCATTGACGGAACATTCATTTATGACATAAAATCATTTTTTTTAAAAAAAGAACGAAAGAACGAATAAAAAAACCACATTAATATATCAAAAGATTTTAATTCTTCCGAAATAGCCCCACTGACTTGTGACTCATGCTTGTCCTACCTGATCAAGAGGGAAGCCCAAGTATTCACTGACAGGCAGCAGCCACTCGGATCCAGTGGTTTTAAACGGAGTCTGTCCCGGCTCGCCCATCCTAAGCAGCTGTTCTGTCACGGCACCTCGGTTTGCCAGGTTAACTTTACGTTTGTTTGTGCCTGACTACGAACTATTTTCTGTGACTGAAATTCATCGTTTTCCCGAGAGCGCCTGTGACAAGTCAAACCAGTCGACAGACCAGGAACACTCCCTCCTCCTTCTTTCCCTCCCCGTCAGTACCAGTCGAGTTAACGAAGGCAGGCGAAAAACAAATTGCCCTTCCGGTTGCGGCTTGCAAAATAAAAGCCAATTCAAATGACCGCACAAATCTCTTCCGGACTGAAGTCTTGTTTTAACCATTCAATGTCCGCTTCTAATTAAAGAGGACAGAGAGTGTCCGGACAAACACAATACTTCAAAGTTGACTTGTGTGCTTTTGTTTTGAAAACACCAGCTTTACGACGAAAGACGAAGCGCCAACATCCTAGTTAAACTTTAACCTTTAATTGTGTTATTAAAATTTTTAACTAGAATGTTGAAGCAGTCCCTAAGTATAATAATATTATTACACATAATTTCCGGTATTTTATTTTATTTTTTTTACTTGACCCCTCAGGCACTTACGGGAAGAAATGTGCGTTTTCTTTCACTATTGGTGGCAAAAGTTACTTATGAGTCGTATGAACTGTACAAAAGCTTTAAGCAGCTCTTTAGGGTATTTATATTTTGCAAGGAAAATTAATTGTAGGTGTAGCGGTTTATTGAAACATACAAGTATATTAAGGCAAAAACAGAGTATTTGGAAACTCACATGAATGTCAATAATTTGTTCTTAAACAAAGCCTGAACTCTCTTAGGCAAGCTTTCTTCTCATCATCCAGGTAGTCTTCAGGAATAGTCCTCCAGACTTCTATACAATGAAAGCTCGTCTTTGGATGTTGGCTGTCTTTTGTTCTGTTCTCTCCTAAGATGAAACTGCTCCCATTACTTCAGTAATATTGAAATCCGGGCCCGGAGAGAACAGTCCATGCATAGTACTTAAATGTGTTTTTTATCCAGTTATGCCTTTATTGCATTGAGAGTGTGTTTGTGATCATTGTCATGCTTTCCGGGTGGTATTGGTGGATCATTTCTGTACTCAATGTACAAGAGCCTGAAGTTTGTCAGGTCTTTGGTGGATTACTTTTAGGTACTGTTCATCTCCTGTAAATAGTTTTTTAAGACTGACACTTCTTTTTTCCTCTTTTTTTTTTTATCTTATCCTCTTGTATTGTGTTTTTCTTAACTTTTACTGGTCTTAAACTTGTACCAAAAAAATGTCCCACATGTGGGACTAATAAAGTTTATCTGACCTGTCCATTTTCACCAAGTTGTTTTTAGGGATACACTGTATAGCATGCTGAAATATGTCACATATTCTGGTTAACAGCTCTTTGGTAATTACTTTATTAGTGCAAAAATATATATATGATTTTATTCCTGCAAATCTTTGTTATCTTTGGCATTTTTCATCAGTTTCAACTAAAGAAATGTAAAAGAATTATTTTTTTTTTGCAACAGGCTGCAAGTAACAAAGCTTATTTTACAGTACATCTGGAAAAAGTACATAATTTGTTCTGCATTTTTGATGTTACAGCTCTATTTTAAAATGGATTAAATACATGTTAGTATTTTAGACCCTAATTAGTTAAGAAACTAGTTAGAGTCAAGGGAAAGATGCATACAGCAAGGTACAGAGGGATCATTGATGATAACCTGCTCCAGAGTGCTCTGGACCTCAGACTGGGTTGAAGGTTCATCTTTCAAAAGGATAACGTTCCTAAGCACTCAGTCAACACAACAAAGGAGTATCTTCAGGACCGTTCTGTGAACGTCCTTGATTGGCCTAGACAGGAACCTAATCTCTACAAATATCTCTACAAACATCTCTACTGAGATCTGAAAATGTCTGTGCACTGATACTCCCCATCCAACGATGGAGACTGAGAGGGTTTGCGAAGAAGAATGGGAGAAACTCCCCTTGAATAGGGATACCAAGCTTGCAGCATCATACTCAAGAGAGCTCAGGCTGTAATTGTTGACATTTTGTATTATTGTAGCATCTTTACCGTACAATATAAAGCGCCTTGAGGAAACTCTTGTTGTGATTTGGCACTATATAAAAAAATGAATAAAATGAATTTAATTAAATTGCTATATTTAACAAAATAAAAATAAAATGTTGAGCAAAGGCTGTGAATACTTATGTACATCTTATATACATATTGGGACAGCGCGGTGGCAAAGTGGTTAGCACTCCTGCCTCACAGCAAGAAGTCATCTGGCTGGGACCTTTGTGAGGAGTTTACACCATGTCTGTGTGGGTTGTCTCCAGTATTCCGGTTTCCTCGCAAAATCGGAGGTTCCCTCTGTCCCACAGTCTCCACCTCTGGAGATCCATGAGTTAACTACTAAGGAATTACCCATATCTTTAGACACTTTAATTTCCATGTGCATTAGAATGAATGACCACACGCATGAGTATGGCAATCGGTCTTTTGTCTCTCAGTGACCCAATGGTGCCATTGGAGCCGCCTAAAGAGAACAGAGCCCATGAGGAAGGGGACCATGGCCAAGGCCGGCTATCACCATCAGACAGGAGGAAATGGCTGCTGGCTGGTGAGTGTTTCTCTTGTGGTCACAAAGGGCATTATGTCGACGCCTGTCCCTCGTGGTCAAAAGGTCACGTTCGTCAGTAACCGTTGAGGTATAGTGTTTCTCTACCTCCGCTCACGTACTTGGAAAATAAATTCTCAACATTAATACTCACCTTGTAATGCCTTAATTGGCTCAGGAGCAGAGCAAATTTAATTGACCAGTCTTTAGCCAAGAAATTTGACCTCCTGTTAATTCCTCTGCCTGAGCCGTTGCAAGTCTCTGCTTTAAATGGGATCAGACTCTCTGATCACCTCACCTACCGAACTTCAACCATGTAGAAGAGATTAGTCTGTTCCTTTTTCATGCAGCTGCCACTCCCTTAGTCCATGGGTGAGTATACATAACCCACAAATCAACTGGTCTAAGGGCTGTATTTCCAGGTGAAGCCTTTGGTACTATGAAACTCATTGCGTCTTAACCACTGCTCCATCTGTCCTAATCTAACCTCCGTTCCAGTTGTCTACCACGACTTAACTAAAGTCGTTAGCAAAGGCTTAGCTCTTTCTCTCCCACCGCATCGTCCCTACGACTGTGGCATTGATTTGCTTTCCGGGGCCTCACTTTCCACTAGCCATCAGTACAGTCTCTCTAAGCCAGAGACGGAAGCCATGGAGTGGCCGCCAGAATAATCCATCCATCCACTTCCCTGTTTGCCGTGGGTTTCTATGCAAAAAAGAAGGACAGATCTCTCTGTCCGTCGCTGATTCTCTTTGTCTAAAAAAAATCACTGTAAAGAACACGTATCCGCTTCTTCTGTTGTCTTCGGCCTTTTAGTTACTGCAGGGAATCACTGTATTCACAAAGCTTGATTTTCCAGCCATTTCGACTCACTAATGCCGCTGCATTGTTTCAGGCCTTAGTGAATGACGCCCTAAGGGATTTCATCAATCATTTTGTATTTGTTTACATTCATGACATTCTCATCTTCTCCAAGTCCAGGTTAGAATATGAGAAACATGTCCGCCAAGTCCTGCAGGGGTTGCTGGAGAACCGCCTCTTCTTAAAAGGAGAAAAATGTGAGTTTCCCATCTAGTCCGTTTCCTCCCTCAGGTTCATTGTGGAACGAGGACAGCTACGAGCTGACCCAGCTAAGATTAAAGCCACGGTGGAGTGGTCTCAACCACAAACAAGAAAACAGCTTCAAAGATTCCTTGATTGTGCTAATTTGTGGGAGACCAAGAGCTTTTAGCCATCAAGCTTGCATTAGAGAAATGGATGCACTGGCTGGAGGGGATGGAACATCCACTGGTCATCTGGATGGAACACAAGTATCTAACGTATGTGCAGGCCAAGTGTTTAAATGCTGGTCAGGCCAGGTGGACTTTAGCCTTCGCCCATTTCAATCTCACTATCACTTACAGGCCTATATCCCGTAATGTAAAACTGGACCCTCTCTCACACCAATTCCATCTGCTGAATGATACCGAGAAGGAAACGCCCATCCTATCCACTGCTTGCATCATCAGATCTCTCACGTGGGAGGCTCAGTGGGAAGAACCGGACACTGGAACTGGACTCCCAGATTGTCTATACCACATGTGTCAAACTCAAGGCTCAAATGTGACTCAAGAGCTTGTGCATGATTGTCTTAAAATGCATTTACTGTGTGTTGTGCACACTGACCATAAACTACATCTCCCACAATGCCTTTTGATTGTTACCCTATTTTGTAAAATGATGTTTCTGTTGTATGTTGGTTGTGCCATAGTCCTGCTTCTCTTGACTTGAATTTTGTAAACATTGCTGAGGTAGATGTTTATTGTACCACAGACCAAGAGGAGAATTTACTGCATGGGAATTGGGAGAATGTCACAGAAGAAACCTTGTTTTTGGAACTGTTTTTGCACACCTTTGCTTGTTTTTTCGCTATAAATAAATTCACTGTCACCTATCAGGAAGTCCTGCATCTGGATCCTGTTTTGGCTGAAACCTGACAGTCTCTATGTGTCAGCCCTGTGACAGACTGGCATCGTGTCCAGAGTGTACCCTTCCTCTAGCCCTATGGTATCTGGAAGAGGTTAATTTTTGGGGGGAACATCTGTGCTGAATATGGCCTAGAAGTTCTATGGTCCAAATGGGATACACCCCCAAGGGTCACTGCAAATGACCAAACTAAGATCCTGTGGAGGTACAGATGGACAAACTGGTGATGGGTAACCAGCCGAACATCATAGCCATGGATGAGCACAGAAGATGGCTGTAGTAGTAGGTTTAGAATAGAATAATCCTTTAATTGTCCCACAAGGGGAAATTTGGGATTAACTATACCAAGTGATAGCAACATCAGAAAGTAGCGAACTGGAGAAACACCAAGGGCTGAGAGAGGAGCTGGAGAGGATGTGGAAGGTAAAAGCAACAGTGGTCCTTGTGATCGGAGGTGCAGTGACCCACAAGCTGAGCGATGTTTTAGGGTGACCTTAAAAATGTCGTATTTTCTAAATGATAAACAATCAATATGACAGTGAATGTCATACTGATCCCTAAAGGAGAAATATCCTTTCTTTTGGTTCCTCTCAGTGATGAGGACAGAAGTTAAGATCTTAATCTGATGAACAGTTTCTTCGGCCTTTATGTCATCCTGTCACCACAATTCACCGTCGGTTTACAGGGTATACAAACCCATACTGACATACTGACCATGTTAGCTAGAAAGACAGCAGTGTTATGTGACCTTGCAGAACATTCTTAATTGTTGGACCTTTGAGTCAAACTACTAACTTGCCATACAGTAAAATGTCACTGAAATCACGATAGATGTATATCCTCATTTATATTCCAGATTGCCACAACACAAGGTTATTTACAGCTGTTTCAGCTGCTCTACCTTCTGCTTTAAAGTTATTATGGTATGAAGTTTAAAAAAAAAGTTAAAAAACAAACAAACACCAAACACCTTGTATGGTGGCCCTGATGTACAAAACAATAAACAAATTTCTTGCATCTTATGTTCTTATGTTTTCATTTAAAAAAAAAAAATCTCATGGTTCCTGAGAGAACGTACCATGCAGACAGCAGAAACAATATCAGTTTAAAAGCGTGCTTCACCTTAAAAATGCTACGTGTGGTAACATGACGGACCAAACTCAGGATAAGAAAACCAGGCATAACTCTGCATAACGTTATCCACTGATCTCAGTCGGAATTCTTTCCAGTGTGCTTTCATGGAAAGAATGTCTTTGTTAAAAGATTCTCTCATTATTCCAAAAGCCGTTTCCATCTTTTTGTAACTATTAAAAAACTTTAAATTCCACACAAGGACACTGCTCAAAGTAGTATAAAAACATCAGGCTGTTGCTATGGACATTTAAATACAATACATTAAAGGGTAATGTTGTTGTGTTGTCAGTTGTATTGTTATGTTTTGCACCTCAGGGCAACATACAGGGAATGTAAAAAAGAGCCCTCTACAAAGTCTTGTGAAAAACTAAGTACCCCCCATGATTTAGTTGCTTGTAGAGGTACCTTTAGCAGCGATAACTTGAAGCGATTGTTTTCCGTTTAACTTTATCAGTTTCTCATATCATTGTGGAGAAACTTTGCCTTGTGCTTCTTCGCTGTGATCTTTCATTTCATTGAGGTTTATGGGACTTTATTTACGCTCAACTCTCTTCAGGTTCTTTTCATTTGGGTTGAGATCTGGACTTTGACTTGAGCCATTGCAACATCTCCAGTCTTTTCTTTCTCAGGCATTCGGTTGTGGTTGATTTGCTGCTGTTTCAGCTAAGCTTTAGCTGGCAAACACATGGCCTGTTATTTCACTCTACAATTCCTGTGTATGATCTGTACATATGGGTTTTGACACTAAAGCTGACTAAAGAATACTTTGGTATAGAGAGGAGCTGACAGTCATTTCAGTAATTACAAAGCACCCAGGTTCTGTGGCTGGAAAGCAAACCGAAATCATCACCCCTCTACCACCGTGCTTGACAGTTGGCATGAGGTGATTGTACAGACTTGGTGCTGGACATTATGGACAAATAGGTCCACTTTGGTCTGTCCAAAGGACATTGTTCCAGAAGTCTTGTGGTTTGTTCAGATGCAAACGTAAACTGTGCTGCCATGTTCTTCAGGCTTTCACCTGGCAGTCCTTCTAATCAAGCCATAGCTGTTCAGTTTTCTTCTAATTGTACTGCCAAAAAACTTTTGACATACAAACTGAGGCCTGAGATCGAGATTTTGCAATTTCTCTGGGCATCATACAATCAGATGGAAAGAATTTGCTGGAATGTTTCCAATTACAATGGAAGCGAAAACTTTCATTTTAACTTTCTTTTTCACATGTCTGTAACTTCATGCCATCTCTATCTTATAATTTTTTTCGTTTATGCGGATGACAGTTCATAATGGCCATTTCCATAGCAAACCCCATCTAATCCAAACAAATTTATTATGGTTTCAACTGGCCAAACAACGTGCTGGCTAAGTTCTTCATCCTTTTTGACACATTGGTTTCACAAATACAGTGCTGTATTTCAATTTTGTGTGGTTTTGAGAGCAGTGATTTTCTCCTTGAACATGGTCCAAAGACATGAACATCACACAATGCACTATTTAAGCAATCACTGAAACAACAACCAAAGAAAACAAAATCTGTGCTGTCACTGGGTGCTTTAGAAACTAAAGGAAAAAAAGAAGTTAATCACATTTGTTGCAACATAGAGTTGAGCTCACTTGCATCACTGAGACTGTGTATTGGGACCTGCATTTTGCAATGTACGTGTCTTTATTAAAGTTATAGGTAAGATCCAAACTTTCACTAAAGCAAATTATGATTATTGTAAACTTATTCAAAAATGATAAGAGGCACAAACACGTGAATTTTAAAAACCTGATGGAAAAGTTAATTTACACAGTTGCAAATGAGTTTTGCAAAAAACTAGATTGAATTATATTAGATGGTAAATGGACTGCTTGTTATATAGCAATTTTCTACTCTACCTGAGTGCTTTATACATCAACATATTTAAAAAGAAATAAGCAAATAGAAAGGAATCCAAATTGCTTCCAGCCTTTTTTGTTTTAAATCATAGCTCTGTTGTCTATAATATTGGAGGTTAAGATTTTATGCCATGCAACGTTGTCATAGTAAAGTTAAGGTTCACACACAAAAAATAGGAGCCTAATAAAAAAGGAGCCTAATATATATTAAGGTGTTAAATTTGGCTCTAGTGATAATATTTACACTTTTATTGTTGAAATATTTAAGTCCGTAGATATGTTTAGTTCTTCGTGCTTTCTCTTCAGCAAATTGGTCTCTGGCGCCACCTTACGTCCTATCAGAGAGCACGCAAGGCGTGACAAGTGACGTCACGTGTTTACAACTGCCAATGAACACGTGGCGCACTTAATCTGTAGCTGTCATTGGTCGAAATGACATTGATATGGGCGGGTACTCTGCCGCGAGGAGCCAATAGAGCCTGGCATGTAAATTCCGTTTGAAATTTTCCCGGGAAATCTGAGTTTCGCGCGAGGGTTCTTGAGCGCGTAAACCGTATCCCTTCATTCATCAGGCCGTTTCCTGAAGCCATTTCTAGACGGGGGAAACGAGAGTTGCGCTACTTTTTAATCCGTTGCATCGGCCTAAATGCACTTTCTGAGGGAAAAATACTTTTCAGAAATCGATAGTTCAGACACTCGTCTTTACTTTGGTCTGATTATTTTTGTAACCATTGCGGCGGATTAGCAGCTATACGAGCTCGAAAGTTCCGAGACAAGAAAGGGGTTACCCTGAATACGCAAGATGAGAAGAGGGACCTCCTCGGCTCAGGAAAAAGTGATTTTAGCAGGGGTTGGAGGCTCTTCTCTGGATAATAATATAATTTTAACAGCTCTCTCGGATCGTTTGAACCCCGGTCAATCAAACGCTACGTATATCCAAATAATAACCACACCACCGCCTTGCAACGTTACACATACATCAAATGTGTGTTTATCCGAGCCTCAGATTAACAACATTTACACAACTCCACAACAAGCTGCAGCAAACGCAGCAGGACAACGACCAGCTCTGGGAAGACCGCCGGTAATAATCCACACAGCTTGCTCATACATCTAGCTTTGCTACGCTCAGCGACACAATGTTAGCTTGCTAACCTAGCCGAGCTTGTTGTTCAGGGCAGCTAACGTTAGCTACTTAGCCAGGGCATTCCCACGACTCAACCTAGCGAGGTGGCTAACTAACTACCGCTAGCTAAGTTACCCAAGTGGGCTGGTTAAGTGTTTTCGTTGGCTGTGGGGACGCCAGTGACAAGTTTAAGTGAGTTTAGCGTTGACTGGAATGCAGACCTGTCATCTAATAGAGTGTTAGCAGACTTCATGGTGCTTTTGAGTCCGCTTCACCTTTGCAGCCAGATGGAAATATTGGTAAGAGATGACTAACGTTAGCGCTGGCCTAGTGGCTGCTGTTGGTGTCTTAATTTGGGGGGTTGGGGGATGGTTTCCCTGCCCGGTTCTTGGTAAGATAGCTAACGCATATTTTGTTTTTAGCGTTTTAACGCTACACGAGTAGTGAAACTCATAAGGGCAAGATGTTATACGCAGATATCGCTACAATTCAGTCTGGGATCTGCTCGATAGATTTTCTCCCAGTCGTCTGTGAAGATGCAAGCCAACTTGGGTAAAGCTTTGAAAATATGCGTTAGCTATCAGAGCTAGTAGCACTATTGGTTATTAGAGAGCAACGTAAGTCGTTGTCGAGCTTGACCTTATTCTTTAAATTCGGCACAACTGTTTCATGCCACTCTTTTGTAAATAAAGTAACGCTGTGGTGCCTTTCATGTCAAGTAAAGTGAAACCCGAGTTTGTTGCTTTAGTGCTGATTCTACGTTTCCTGTATTCTCAACATGCACAAACCACACAAAACAGTTAAAGCTGCATTCAGGGTGTTGTTTTCTTTTCTTTCTCCTCCTGGTTATTCATCTTTTATGAACTCAACCAGTCTGCACATATCAGGCTGTGAGCCATGAGAAGGCTTTGGGGTGAGGGGAGCTGCTTGCTGATATAAAATGGCTGACACTTTGACTGTCAACAGAGGACATATTTTTCTTTCTTTCTCAGGGGTTATGCAAAAGATGAAGTAGTAAGTATGGATTAAAAAAAATTTTTTTTTTTTTCCATTTCAGGTGAAAGTGGCTTGTGCTGTGCATGGGTTTTAGAGGGAAATGCAGACCAGCGAGCAGGTGCTGCTCTGTCCTGCTCAAAGACACTAAAACAGGATGGATTCTTGCAAAAGCACAGATTAGTGTTCATTAGGCTATGACTGAGATGGGTTATGGTCAAAAATATTCTTATTATTTTATTTTTTTGCTTTAAGAAGAAAAACATTTATTCAGGACTGTTTATGGTAAGAAGTTTAACATGCGCATTGCAAAATCAAACATTCAACACATGGCATAAATGGGCTTAAACATGGTGAATGGTACAGATGAACCTGGAGGCCATGACGTTACCACGAAGCCAAATAAAAGCTCATGTTGGAGTCATACGCTTACTGGGATTTGAGAATAAAGTTACGGACTGAGAGCAGAACTACTTGATGTTTCCTCTAATTATTGGCGGGGGGGTTATACGGTATTGGGATTGGCGTCGGCATGCAGTGGGTCATTTAAATCAACGATGCGACTCACTCTTGAACTACTCGGGCTCGCCCTTTTCAATAAATTTGGAAAAAATCGAATCACGGTGGTTGCTTCTGCCTTAGTTATCAAAGTTATGACAAACTGACTTCAATTCAGATTTGATGTTGTTGTCCTTGCTGCAAAAACCTCAGAAATACTGAAGTATTGTGCAGAGAATAAACTGCATTTAGTGACTGACAGCAGTCTGAGACTAGCCGTCACCCTGTCTGTTTATGTCTCCTTCTCTTTGGTCCTCTACTGTGTTTTGGAGAAACTGGGCTTATGGAAAGGCTTTGGAGGTGACTGCCAAATGACCGCATCTTCCCTTAACCATCTCTTCTGCTCTCTCACAGGCAAAAAGGCGATTGGCGCTCGATGATTCGGACCATCAGTACCAGACAGAACCAGCCAAAACTCCAAGAGGTAGAGGAGGAGCCGCGGCATCAAATGGGGCCCGGCTGAAGACGCCCAGAAGTAAGAAGGCGGCTCTTGAGGAGCCCTCTGTCATCTCGTTTGTTCATTTCACTGCAGATTTGTGTCAAGTTCATCCTGCTGAGCAGCACACATGGGAACAGTGTAGATACAGCTGGGTTTTTTTAATGGTTATTCTAATAAACTGAGTTTTTTGTTTTTTCCCTGAGCTAAACATCATCGTGAAGGTAAGGTCCTTGGTTGTCTCAGAGGAGTTCACTGAGCTTTCTGTAAGGAAAAAATCTCTCCAGTGTTGTATCACTATATTACTAGTGCTGATTAATCTGTTTCACCATTATATAAACAGTAGTATTGTGTATACAAACCATGGAGCTGAAATGGGGAACTGTTTCCTTTAAAGCTCTCTGCTTCCAGGCTGTTTTCGGGCTCAATAAGTAGCTTTCTGTTAGCTCAGCGTCTTGTTTGGCCGGCAGTCTTTGAAAATGTAGAAAAGAACAGGCGGGGAGACGGATGTGTTTGCTGCTTTTACATGAGATCTAGTGATCTTGGCAGTGTGATACGTGGTATTGCGGGAGGGCACAACAGGTGACATGCTGTGGATCTCTGCTCTTAAACCGCTCTGCCCACCGAGAAGAGGAACGGGATACTATGGAAACGGAGCCTTTAAAAACGCGTTTAGCTGTAAATTGTAGCTCGACAGAGGAATTAAAAAGTGATCCTTTTTTCAAATTGGCCCGTAGCTCGTCTTTATGAATCATTTCCCTGGAAAAAAAAAACTGTCTTCGGTTTTCCCGGTATTGAGTGTTAATGAGCAATTCATACTGTAAATGTGGTCCAGTATGAAAATGCTACGCTTGTTTCCAACAATGACTTCGAAGTTGGCTCTCCGTCTTTGTGAGTCACAACACAAACCCGAGCGCGATCGCCCGTCCGTACAGCAGGTAGTCCGTTGCTTCTGACACCCCTGCTGCTCTTGGGCTCCTGTCGACTCTCTGACATATTGATGAAGCTGCGTTTAGCTTGGCCATGTGCTCTCCTGTGAAACTGCATCTAACAGCGACTGAGTTTTCATGTATTAGCTAGAAAATGTCTTTCAAATGACTTAAATGTCCTTTCTCTCTTCTTTCTACCTTTTTGTCCACCCCAGCGCCCAAGTCCCCCCCGGAGAAGACGCGGTACGACACGTCTTTGGGCCTGTTAACAAAGAAGTTTGTGGACCTTCTCGCTCAGTCTTCTGATGGAGTTTTGGACCTCAACCTTGCCGCCGAAACCTTACAGGTAAATTAAGGAAGCGTTGTAAAAGATGCGAGGCTTGGTTTTCGGCGACCGTTTTAGCGACTGATGATTTACGCCGTTAAATCTCTGCACGCGTTCCCCACTTGCAGGTGCAGAAAAGGCGGTTGTATGACATCACCAACGTACTAGAAGGCATTCACCTCATCAAGAAGAAATCCAAGAACAACATTCAGTGGATGTAAGTGGTTCTTTTCGCTCGCTCTGTCACGCAAAGGCTTGGTTTTGATTTTGTCTCACACGGAGACTGCGCATTTTTCTTTCTCCTCCATCTTTGCTCCTTTCTTTGCCTCGGCTGATGTTGTATGAGGACACCCAGCAGTGGGACACTCGCTCTACTTGAATCATTTTAGTTGTTCACTCATTCAGAGCACATTTTACACAGAAATCACAACTTTTTTTTGCACTGTTGAAGTTGATGTACCAGATATTTGAAACTAAACACAAAACGGCTACAATTGAGCGTCCCGAGGTGATTCTAAGCCGCCGCATTTCGCTCTCCACTGACTTCTCTTTCATTTACAGGGGCTGTAGTTTGTTGGAGGTCGAGGGGGCGCTGAGCCAGAGACAGAGACTGACAGCTGAAGTTTCTGCGCTGGCTGATGAAGAGCAGAAGCTCGAACAGCTCATCCAGAGATGCTCCCTAGATATGAGACACATGAGCGAGTTGCCAGGCAACCAGAAATATCCTTTCGTTAGTTGAGATGGTGGCAAATATTTTAACGTGCCTTCCAGCTGCCCTGCTTTTGTAAGTTTTCACCATTCATCCTAGTTCAGCGTAAATCTCATATTGACTTGAGTTCATTTCAGGAGTGTCCACTGCAGCTTTACCAAGAGCTGTGAATGTTAGTCAAAAAGAGAATGATGAGGGAAATAGATTTTTACGTTTTTCTGTAAGCTGTGTGGTTTTTCAGAGCAGTGCGAGGAAGCTGGCGGAGAATCCATACGTTCTGATAGATTAAAGTCTGTTAGAAGTTGCTCTTGACTAAGGCAGCCATTCGCTTCTTAAATGTTGCAGCTCACATAGAGAGTGGCAGTTTTATTACAAGCAAGTTTGTCATAGGCAATGTGATCAAAAACGCCAAACATCAGCTCTGATCTGACAGATTCCCCAGTAAAGGTGATTTTCTCGGTCCGTCCAGACAGCAGGTCCTATAGTGCTATAACCCCACAACTGTGTACTGAGAGTTCATTTAAACTTGCGCAGAGCGCACAACATCAAGGCAAGGTCACCTTTAAATTAACTCAAGTTTTATGTGGAGGATTGTTGTTCATAACGGGATCCAAGTCTGAGCTGCAGCTGATTAGTTTTCAGTGTAGGAGTTCAGTTTTAAAGCCTGAAGGCAGTGTTTCAGGTGAGGAGCATCTTTTCCACTAGTACTTACTCAGGTCGGCTTGCCACGGTTTCAGGATTTTCCATTAGGTGATAGGAGCTGGAACCAGGTACTGTTTTTAGTATCCACTCTGCCGGATTTCCAAGCAGCCTAAAAATGTGATGTCAACAAACTGCATGGTACCAATTGGCTAGTTAGTGGTGTCACTCAATGAGTCATGAGAGTGTCTCCTTCACGAAAGTCAAACCTGCCATTTGTCAAACCCAGCAATGAGGAAAACGGCTGCACAGAAACAGCTCGGTCCTGAGTCCGAAACTCTACAAATACAGGGGTAACGTCGCTTTGGCTACGTTCACACTGCAGGGCTTAATGCTCAATTCCAATTTTTTGAGCAAATCCGATTATTTCTGTGTGGTTGTTCACACTACAAATAAAATGGCACGGCAAACGCGCTCTAGTGTGGACGTTCACGGCCCTGAAAGCGGCCCGCATGCGCAAAAGAAGACGTTACGCACAACGCGCTCTGTTTACGGAAGTAAAAATGGCGAACAGCCCGGTTACAATACGATTATAAAAGTGTAGCTTGAATAGAATCGTCTCCCCGTGTGCTAATCACACTTCAGTTTCTGTCCATTGACTCGCTCCGTCTCCAGTTTTCGCCGCCATGCTTTCTCGTTTGTCTTCTCCGGCGCTGATAATCGGCGTCTGTCTTGTGTCAGTGTCGTAAAAGACGGATTTAATGCGACACGACCGTTCAAACAGCAGTCGCTTTCTAAAACATCGGTTATGTATCGGATTCAGTACCACATACCAAAGTGACCCAGATCGGATTTGTGCTGTTCACACTGTCATACCGTGATCGGATATGGGTCGCATAGGGTCCAACGAAATCGGATTTGATGCGCTTTCGTCTGCAGTGTGAACGTAGCCTATGACGTCCACCTTTGTTATAGCACTTAGCCACACTGGTACTAGGTTGTAATGTAAAACAAGTCGTATCGCCACAAGACTCGCCTCGAGTCTGCCGATCTGAGTAGGTACTAATGGAAAACGCTCTTCTTTTTTTTCTTTTTTTCTTTTTTTTTTGCATCACACCAGCACAGTGTTAACCCACCAAAGACGCGCACCAGACCTGCTTCCCTGCAACTTTATCCACAGATCGCAGAGGAGAGAATGGTCTCAAAACTTAATCATCACGTCTTGTATAAACCTGGAGACACCCTAAGACCAAAATTGTTACACATCAGGAGGCTTCTGATGATTCATCACAATTTAATGTTCATCATGCATTAAAAAAATGGATGGCTTTGTAATTTTCTGCATAACATTAGCTTGCAGCAAATTGGTAAAATCATCAGGAAAAAGATGGATTACACTGAGATCTATATGAGTTATAAAAGTTAATAGTTACGGTCTGCATGTGTGCACTGCTGAGTAACCCGTGTCCTCAGTTTGTGCACTCAAAGAAACTCCTCCAATTACGTTGCAGTACAGCTAGTCGCAAAAATAATTGTGCTCATGCCTTTTATTTGTAAAATTGTTATAGTGAATTCTTCAAATCCCAATAATCTTTTACACAGGCACAGAATGGTGATGCTCAAAAAATAAAAATAAAGGGAAGACTTAATGTAACTTAAGACACAATGTAAAACGCCAAGTCAGTCACATTTCTGTGAAACCAAACTGCCTGCTTTGGATCACCTCTGACAATCAGGTTGTGCAAATGGAATAGACAACAGGTGGAAACCGTAGGCAATTAGCAAGACATCCCCAATACCAGAGTGGTCGAGCAGGTGGTGATCAGACTGCTTCTCAGTACCGTTGCCTTCTGGTAACTGGACTGATTCTTATATAATGCTTTTGTACTCTTACAGAGTACTCAAAGCGCTGTACACAACATGCCACATTCACCCACAAGCACTGTCTGTAAAGTTGGTGCTTTTTTTTCTAACAACATTCATACTCCGATGGATGCATCGCAGAGCAACTTGGAGTTAGTGTCTTGCCCAAGGATGCAGACTGGAGGAGCCAGGTGACCTGCGCTAACTCCTAAACTACAGCCACCCCGTTTCTGGCTGATGTTTTGGTCACTTTTGAACGCTGGTGGTGACTTCACTCTGGTGTTAGCATGAGACGGAGTCTACAATTCACAAAAGTGGCTCGGGTAGAGCAGCTCATCCAGGACAGCAGATCACTGCAAGCTGTGGCAAGAAGGTTTGCTGTGTCTGTTAGCGTAGTGCTCAGTGCATGGAGGCGCTACCAGGAGACAGGCCAGTATATCGGGAGATATGGAGGAGGCCGTAGGAGGGCAAATACCCTGCAAGGAGAAACGGGAGGAGCACTGCAAAATGACAAATGTGCATGTGTCTACTCAAACGGTCAAAAAACTCCACGAGGGTGGCATAATGGCCCGAAGTCTACAGGTGGGGGTTGTGCTTACAGCTCCAACACCGTGGAGGACGTCTGGCATTTGCCAGAGAACACCAAGTTTGGCAACTTCGCCATTGGCGGCCTTTGCTTTTTACAGAGGAAAGCAGGTCGCACAGCCCTCCATGTGCTTGCCACAGGTAGCCTGACTGCAGTCAGGTACTGAGATGCGAACCTCAGACCTCTTGTGAGACCACATGCTGGTGCAGTTGGCCCTGGGTTCCTCCTAATGCGAGACGATGCTAGACCTCATGTGGCTGGAGTGTGTCAGCATTTCCTGCAAGAAGGCGGCATTGATGATACGGACCGGCCCACCTGTTCCCCAGACCTGAATCCAAGTGAGCACATCTGGGACATCATGTCTCGCTCCATCCACCAATGCCACTTGCACCACAGACTGTCCAGGAGCTGGTGGATGCTTTAGTCCAGGTCTGGGAGGAGTTTCCTCAGGAGACCATATGGCACCTCATCAGGAGCATGCCTTGGCATTGTAGGGAGGTCACACAGGCATGTCGAGGCCACACACACTACTGAACTTTATTTTGACTTGTTTTAAAGACATTGCATCACAGCTGGATCAGCCTGTAGTGTTTTTTCTACTTTTATTTAGGAACAACGGACTGTGT
Source organism: Hemichromis elongatus (assembly GCA_015108515.1). Lineage (NCBI taxonomy): Eukaryota > Metazoa > Chordata > Actinopteri > Cichliformes > Cichlidae > Hemichromis > Hemichromis elongatus. The sequence continues at coordinate 960 of VUQR01025109.1, read as the reverse complement.
TTTACTTCTCCTCAAACAAAACATCTCTTTTCTACCATGTCATAGAATGCAGGTTATTTTTAACAGCACATATCATGTAGTGTATGTTCTGTATCAACATGGACGTCACTATCTTGGGTGCAGTTTTATTTCTTTAACCCTGTCGTTTCCACATATGCTTATGTAACATACCAAGATATCAAACAGGGGAGCCTCAGAGACCAGACCGTAATTGTCGTCAAAGCGCCCACAGACACCAAACTAGAAGTGCCGGATCCCGAAGAGGTTTGGATACATGCACAGAAACACACGCCATTTAGATTTGTCTTTGTTGTCAAACCTGTGCTTTTTGACTGCTTGTCATATGACGCAGTTCTTTTACAGACAAGACTTCATATTGGTTAACTTTGCTCCTGACCTTAGTCGAATAAGTCAGTCAGTTTTAAATGTAACTATATTAAAGTTTTCAACGTTATTTAATGCACACCTTGCTCAGGATTTGTCCATCATATTGGATGTAATACAACTGCTGGTTGCTAGGAGACGATGTGTATTTATTCCCCGATTGGTTGGGAGTGGTTTATGGAGGTTTCTGGCTTTTGCTGGGTGAAATCTGTTGCAAACTATGTGCAGCTTAAAAAAAAACTTCTAGATTGCATCGGTTGGTAGCAGATTTCCATGGTTGCCAGTAGTTTAGGGAATACTTTTTTTTTTCTTTCTTTCTACCAATCACGATGGGGGGTTGCCGAATGGTCCCTAGCTGGTTTTTAAGCCTATGTGACTGGTGCCTAATTCACTTGATGCTGCATTGTCACTATGATGGTCATATGCAACAAGGTTGGCAGTCATGTGTCTGCAGAACCTCAATACTCTACCATATGTTGGCAGCATGTAATAAAAACTGAAAATGGACTGGCTTGTGATAATAATTCACTTAAATCAGTGTGGATTTTTTTTTTTTTTTTTTTTTAAACAACGTAC
>VUQR01025107.1:0-23031 GCA_015108515.1 Hemichromis elongatus | reverse complement strand
TGTGCGCTGCTCTGTTTTTTGTCAGACTTCAAATAGCCGAAATACCTCCACACTACTTCTCTGGCCCTTCCTTTCAACAATGTCTCCGACGCTGGAGCCGTCATCTGTGTTCTCTTCGGTAATCTGGTCAGCCAAGCTCTCGGCTGGTTTTTCTCTAGTCGGCACACTCACTTCCTCCATTACCCGACACGGTCGCTGGCTGCTACCCAAACAAATACACATGTGCCGTTTGGCACTTGTGCTGTATGTAACAAGTCACGTGACGTGACGCTGCAGCTGTGATTGGTTCGGCTCTGCACTACTTAATTCGGATTGGCTGTTCTTATGTTTTTTTAAGAGAGGAAGAGAGAGAGAGAGAGATGAGGTCTATCGCAATAGTTTCATTTCTCTATCGAGAAAAAGTTATATTGCGATACATATCGTTATCGTTCTATCGCCCAGCTCTATTTCAAAGTTTACTGGACTATTTTTAATACTAGTATCTGCAATCTGCTGCTCAGGTAGATAAATAAAATCTTTTATTTCAAGAAATAAAATTGGCTTTCATTTTCACCTGATCTGTATTTTCTTTTTCACTAAATATTTCTCATTGCCTGTTGTAGTGTGTGCTAGAAATAAGGGTTAGGCAATGTGAGGAAAATCTCATATCACAATATTTTTTAGGCTATATCATGACATGTTAAAAAAAAAAAACAAACAAACAAACAAGTGTTAATTTTAAAAATATAGTGCCTAAAATCATCGAGTATATTCGAGAAGGGGTAGTGCCAGTCAGACGTTTGTCACTGTGTGTGTGTTTGGACTTTCAAAGCACTTTTAAGAAATGTAATTTTTCACATTTAGAGAACGACTGGATGGATCCAGTAACAGTATAATTTTAGCACTCAGAGATCCAACAGTGAGTGGTTCCCGTTACTCATCCGGTCTGAGGAAGCACTAGTTGAAGAGTTTGTGAATTTATTGATTTATTTTAAGTAATTGTGCATTTTATGTATATTATGGTTTTATATTTTTACAAATGTTTTGTAATTTCTATATTTGCATTCAGGTTTATATGTTGTGTTTTGTTTTTTTCTATAGACATAAAGTCTGTCAGTAAAGATTGAATTGAATATAATTATAAAATCTGTATATAGTGAGCCTATTTCAGGCAACTATTTGTCAACTTGACCCTGACACACTGTGACTAGACTACTGTTCCAGTAATTTTCCAGCAGGATAGAGTCATTCTTTGTCAGGATAGTTTCCCAATGAGTGGGAAGGCACAGAAATTGCATATCTATATTGGCACATAAACTACAATCCAGCTGCTTTATTGAAAGTTTTTTAAACACACTTATTGTTGGTTAACTATAGGAACTAGTTACAGGGAACAAGGTTCTTAGAATGCAGTTTTTTATTTCACTGCCCAAGCCACAGCATTCACCCTGTTGCCATCTGGCAAGTATTACAGATGTACTTACTGCTGTTCCAGCAGACTTTTGGTCAGTTCACTTCCTCAGACTACTCACTTCATCCTCCGTCATCATGTATAAACGTCTTTTTGCTGTTTTATTTACAACTAAATAATGTATTCGTTATTTTTTTATTTATTTTTGTTAGTAGTATACAGGCATTACTTCATTTTAACAATTTCCTTACACAAATTACACATTAACTGCAGGAAACAAATAGAGTGATTGATCGTGTATTTTATGGTTTTAGTGTGTTAATGATAAACATTTGCCTTGCGTGTACTTACTGATTATCAGGAGCTGGTCTGATGTGGACTCTGGCCACGAACTGGCCATGGAAGATCATCTAGAGCAAATGGCTGTAAAACAAACTGATGTAAGCTCTCATTCCTCTCAGTATGTGTTGCACTATTGAAAAAGTACTTGGTGTAATGTAAAAGCTCTGGAGCTACATCATCATGTACTTGAATGTTTGCTGGAATTGTATATAGCAAAAAAAATGTTTATTAATTAAGTAATTTACTTATTTAAATATTGATTTGTGATGCTGTTTTTATTATGCAAATAAACCACTCTTCAGACAAACTAAACTCAACAATGCTGACATTAAAGATCTTCTAGTATCCTGATTCTCCCTTGTACCCCTGCTGCAGTGGCCAAAAAATATGAGTAAACTGTCTTTCCCTGTGGTTGGCTTACCTCTCTGCAGTGGAGAAGTTCTTCAGAATCACTATGTGCAGTAAGGGCTTTTCACATTGGCTCAGTGTGGTTCAATCAATCTGATGTTGCAAAAAGCCTGGCAGGTGCAACAACACAGTCCGCTTCAGACGAATGACACATGAATGAAAAGCATAATAGCAGCAAACACGTTTAAACACTGCTGTGAAACAACACATAAGAAAAAACATCAGTGATGTAGCTACCCAAAACTTTTTAACCTCTGAGCGGGATCATTACTTGTATTTCACTGTATATAATTAGAAGAAGCACCATGCTGCACAGTACAACCACAACCAGGAGAAAACAAACACGTCTCCTTGTGATGTTTGTTTGTTTTGCTTCAGTGACGGTAAGTTAACTGTAAGCTAAGATAAAAATAATAATAATAATTGAGGTGTAAGCCAAGCACTTGAAAGTCTGGTTTCCTGATAATGCTTGCAAAACCTCTGCCCCACAATCGAGGTAGTGAAGACAAAAGAAAAAATCTAAACAGAAACCTAATCCCGAAGACATCTTAGACAACAGAGGTCTGTTTTTAATATTCATTGTTCTCTCAAGCCATCCCTCAGAGTTGTTCCTGCAGTGAGACTCCTAAAACTTCCAAGAAGTAGACTAGCTGTCTCTTCTATCGCACACAACTGGGATATTGGCTCGTCTTGGAAGGTCCTGGCATCTTCTCCTTCTGTTTATTTTTCACCAAATGCCAAAAAATTAAGAGAAGAATAATGTTTTTTAAACTGAATAGCAGCATCAAACTCAATAAGCGATTTTCTTTTACAGAACATTATTTTTTTATTGCAGTTATAGGATTTAACTGCACAAAGTCACAGCTTTTCTGCAGGTGGGGGTTGCATCTTTGGACATTCCTGAATTTGTAAGCAGCATATACTAATCTTCCTCAGTTAACTTCCAATGATTCCTTCAAACCATCGACTCTATTAGATCCCTTTTGAAAAGTCCCACCACGGGGGTGATGGTGGCTATTGAACTATTACTTAAAAGGCCTCTACTTGGCCCAGATATCTTAGTTAATTATAGACCAAACTCCAACCTTCTTTTTACTTCTAATTCCAGTCAGGTTTCAGAATTCATCACAGTACAGAAACGGCACTGGTGAAGGTTATGAATGATCCACCTATGGCTGCTGACAGTTGATTAATCTCTGTTTGTCCTGCTAGATCTCAGTGTGGTGTTTGATACCAATATTTTATTGCAAAGATTAAAACATTTTATAAGTATTAAGGTACTGTGCTGCATTGTTTTAAATCATAGCTACCAAACAGATTTCCATTTCTCATGAAAATGGGGAGTTTTCTTTATACAGAGTTCCACCGGGAACTGTGCTGGGACCAATTTTTTTTTACTTTATATAGCCTTCACTTGGATAGCTTTCTGTTATAACTGAGCTGACTATTTATGCACTATTTAAAAAAAAAATTCAAACAAATACAAGTTCCAGCTGTATAATGATCATCCACATAATCAACAGTGTTAATGATTAATATTTTATTAACATCAGCTGCAACTTTATTATAGCTTTCCAGATAATGTTTACAGATGATTTACAAACTAGTTATTAACAAATTCGTAAACACTGTTGTCAATTTTTTACTTATGACTTCTAATACTACACACTTAACAGCTGGTTGTTATGTGTTACTGATTTTTGCCCTGGAATCTTCCTGCATTACAAGAGATGACCGAAACAGAAAAAAACAACCTTTATTACAAAATGTTTCAGCATAAAAACAGATGGTCTCAGATGCTAGGGCTAGCTTCTGGGAACTGATCAAGTTTTGTTTCTATAGACATCAACTGTGGTTGTTTGAAAAGTACAAGTCCGTTCCCTGCAGGGTCAGAGGTGCAGAGTATCCAGTGATTGTTGTCCTGTTCAGCTTTATGGGAATCCAGGTACGTGTGAGCCGTCAGCTCATATTCCTTGCCAAACACGGTCCTGCAAGGACACAACTGTTAGGCACAGAAAAGCGATAGTCGATATGCAGATGACCTAACGTCACTTTCAGCTGCCATACTGAAGGCCAGAATCTATTAGTGAATTCACATCTAGGTGGCCATTATTTTATAAGGACACAACAGATGATTGGTTTCACATGTTCTAATAGTGGCTGTGGAGCTGATTAGCTAATTGGAGCTAAGTAGCAGTACAATTTTAATGTCAGTGTATCAAAAATGTACTCTTTTCTTCTTTACTTTCTCCTTATGTATCCTACAGTGTTGTTTGTTATTGCCAATTTTCTAAAAGACCTCCAAGCTGATATCATAAATGCCTAACCAAACTGGTTTGAGGTTAGATTTGAAAAAAAAAAACAACAACTGAAAAATACCAGAGGATTTGATCACCCAGAACAGCAAGAGCCTGGTTTGTCTTGCAGTGTACAATCAGCACCTTCATGTTAGCCTAAAAAAAAAGCACAGAAAAAACACGATTCTTAATGGAAGTGAAAGGAAAATAATACATTTAATGTACTGATGCTGCAACAGGTGTAACATTTAACCGGGAAGATACAGTAAACACTTACAGGAACTGGCAGACCCTCGTATTCAAGTCTTTCCTGGGGGTCAAAGTAAACTATCTTCCACCATGACAGAAAGGAATCGCTCTCTTCCAGGCTTACTTCTTGGAGGTGAGACTTTTTTGCAAACTTTTAGGTCAAAATATATGATAATAGTAGAAATTCTCAGGAGAAGGGCGAACTTAATTATGTCATTTTGCACAAAAACATAAATGTACAATTTTTCCATTTATTCTTCATTTAAAGTTTGTCACAGTTAGTTTTGCTGTAATTCATGTTAAAACTTAATTTACCTTTTGAAAACTTCGCACGTCACTCGTCAAGTAAAGCTGAGGGAAAGAAAGAGAAAGAAAACATGTAAACACAAAAACCAACCATTCAAATTGTGCATACATTCTTTGTTTACATGTTGTTTTATTTTTGATTCATGTTGTAAGATTAGTTTTGGTGCTTTCATGTGTTTGAGGTTTTCCTTTCCCGTGTGTTTTCTGTTCATCCTGTCTATAGCTTGCTGTTTGTCTGCATCTGTTCTTTGTTCCACTTTAAATTTTCCCACTTCATTTTGAAGGTTATTTCCTTGTATTTTGTCATCCCTCCTGGGCTATTTTACTTCATTATCAAGTTGAATGACTTTACCTGTCTCATTTATTCATCTTCCCACATGTGTTTAGTGTGTGTCTGCCCTTAGGCTTTGCTGATTCATTATGTCATGCCTCATGTGAACCTTTCTCTATTTTGATTTTTGTTTTCTTGACTGGATATTTGATATCTACATTCAGACAAGAGGATAAGGGATAGCATGTTAGAAGTTAATTAAAAAAGAACTGCAATCTAGAAGGCATTTAAATATTGCATTTAAAAAAAGGGATTTATGGATGGCAGCACTGCATTAAAAACCAGCCATATCTGCATCTGACTGCATGGCTTTAATCCAGTAAACACAGTTTGTTGCTATCTCCAAAAATTCAAATTCAAGCTCTCCTAAGCTAATGAAAAAAGCAAAGTATAAAAAGCCAATGTGTTCTTTGGGACTTAACTCCTTTGAGATGGACTGAAGCGATGTGCAAAAGCAATTTGAACCATCACAGTTTGAAATTATTTTTCATCCTCTGGGACAAAGAAAAGAGGGATCATTTCAACTTTTTTCAGCTTTCACTTTAAAAGAATCCAAAATTGTATAAGAGTGTGTGGCATGTCAAGGGTTTTTTTCAACCTCTGAAAAATATTTCAGTGGGTTGAAATACTTATTTCAGGAAAACAACGGAAAACTACATTCCACATGTAATTCAATAGCATGTGCCTTAAAAAAAAACAACTAAAGGACTTTTATGTGGAATGCCTATTTAAGATAGTCTTGGTAATCAATGTGCAACTGAAATGTGTGTGTGTGTCTGTGTGTTCACTTACTTCCCTGGCAAAGCCACTTGTTGTTTTTAAGGCAAAACTTTGTTCAAAGTGAAGAGTGGATCCCTCGGGACTACCATCTACACTGATGTCACGTAAGCAGATGTTGCAGATTTAAATCAGGGTGTTCCTATAAGTATTAAAGTTCATGTTGATGTCATTTTGATGGTGTTTACCTGGTAATGATGAAAGCTGTGCGTGTGCACGGCTGGATACTCCTAACTGCGCTGACTGCACACGGAGCTTGAATGCCGGGTGAAGGAACCTTTGTTAAGCTGTTCACATCAGCATTGATGCTCACTGCACTGCACTCCCTGTTTTCTCCTCCCATGTTCACCAGCATCACAATATCACCAAAGTGCAGTGCACCATCATTTGTCACAGAAAATTTCACCTACAGAAACAGATGAAGTCCCGTATCAGCACACTGCCACTGTGTGATTGGTTTCATCAGGTTTTCATTAGGTAACTCATTTTACCGGTTTTAAAATGTTCTCTTTGAGGAAATCCACTTTCTGGCCAGCAAGCTCCCCCCTCGCTTTTTTCTCCAGATATTCTTTTAGTTCATCCTGGAGAAAAAAAATAAGACATCAAGTAAGTATTCTTTAATACTTTTTTTGCAGTCCTATCACAACTAGTTACAGAGTAGTAAGTAAAGTAAATTAATTACTTAAAATTACAGTAGAATTAAAATGTAAATACAATAATTATTGTAATTCTACCAAATTCAGTATTTCAGCATTATAATTAGCTGTGTGACATTTTGTGTGTGTTTTTGTCTCTGTGCAGTGGATATAACTCTGCAAATTAACCCGGAAAACTTTACTCCAATAGCTATTTCAATATATTTTTCTGTTGCCTACAACTCAAAAACCGTCTAGCAATGAGTAGTTTCTTTCGGTGTGAAACCGGGACTATAAACAGTAAAATGTGAAGTATTTTCGAAGAATATGGGGATTTTTTAAAAGGTGTAATATTTATTAAAAAGATTTCAAAATCAGCAGACTATTCAATATTAATAATTAGGTCATTTCCCAGTCTGTGTTTACTAAAACCTAGACTATCCAGTGCGTGTACAAACTAAATAAAACAAACCTCTTTTAAGCACAGCTCTTCAAACCAGTTTTCCATTTTCACAGGTGTGCGGTAGGTTCTTGTATGTGCCATTTTTTATTCACGCAAAACAGAGTAACTTTAACGAGTTTAGCTACTTTAGCTTGGTTTGTGATGTGGTCTCTATGGTAACGGTTTCCTCGTCAGTTATCGCTGATCGTCGCGAGACGTCGCGGTTGTAATTTGAGATCAGTATAGTACATTCATACGGCCATATATTTGTGTTTGTGTGGGCTTTATTTGATTTATTTAGTTATTTTGCTCTCTAGAGCAGTTGTACTGTTTTGTGTGTGTTTCTTTTGTTTCTTTTTTGCTTTATTTTAATGTGCTTGACTGTTTCTATTTAACTGAAACACTTTATTGTGTATTTGTATGTAATTTTTGTGTTTTGGCCACTGTCATTTCTTTACTGTATTTTCAAAAGCATATCTTATTTTAAAAGACATGGATGAGAATTTGTCCTATTCTTAATAGAATAACCCATGCACGTGGGATCTAAAGGTCATACTTACCATTTTTTTCTTCTATTAGCCGCTCACTTTGGAAGTCCTCACAGCGGATCATCTGCCTCTGTCTCACTCTATCCCTAGCATCCTCTTTTATTACACCAACCCCATGAATCTTCTCTGTGGTCATCCTCTTTTCTTCCTACCTGGCAGCTCTATATTCAACATCAATTGTCCAGGATATTCACTCTCTCCCCTCAGCAAATGTCCAAACTATCTCAGCTACACCGCTCTAACGTTGTCTCCAACGTGACCTGTCCCTCTGATACTTTTTCAAATGTGTCATTATTATTACTAATTATTCCCACCAACATACAAAAGGACAAAATAAATGAAAAATAATTGCTGTATTTCATTTAGGAGTGGAAAAAAACAACACGTAGCCACTAAGTTGCAGAAAGCATTGTAGTGTCATACAAGTTTATTTTTGTAATCCTTCACATTTACCTAAGCAATAATATTCCATGCTTTAAAATAATACTATATGCTTTATCATTTTACAAACAGTTAAACTCTAACAGTTGTAATCCAAAGACTTGAAGAAGAACGTCCACATATCTGCTGTACATCTTTCTCTGTTTCCCTCTGTATGTTTCAGTGGCCATTGGCCCTGCCTCTGGCACCAGAACCATTCATGTGATTCGGTTTGTGGTTTCTTTCTTTCGGTGGGTCACTGTCATCTTCCTCTTTGTCACTCCTATCATCGCCTTCCAGCTGCAGGATGAAAATAAGCAAAGAGGATAAACAACAGAGACAGAATGAAAAACACACCCACATTCCCACACATCTCACATGCATAGACACAGAGACATCTGTAAACACACCTGGGTAAAGATAAACTTGTAAACCATTCTTAATATGAGAACAGCCCAGTACAGGTGGAGCAACTGGAGAACCAACAACATGACATTGAAGAAATAGTAACCGAAGAAGGCAGGAAACAACTCCAGTGGGTACACCCATGTACAGTGAATCAGCCTGTGGAAAATACACCCAATATATTGTTTAACACATTACACTAAGATCATCAAGATCATTATTATGCATTATGTTGCAACTTCTCTTTTCAAATACTTACCAGAAAGGAAAAATAATAAGTCTTGTCACCATAAAGGTGACTGTAAACACTACAAACATGCCATTAGAAGTCCGGTGCCACTCGGCGTAGTTGAATACTTTTGCACCCTATAAGATGAAAACAGGGTAAGGAACAGGTGTAACAAGTATATGTGTATATGTGCAGCTGCATTAATCTGTAATGTATACATAAAACTAGTAGTCTAGGGTGTTGTTGATTCAATATTATATGAATGAGACCTGCAGATAGTCTCAAAATTCATTAGCAGTGACACTGCCAAGGTTACCTTAAAGGGCAAGTCACATACACCAGTGTTCATGGATAAGGGTGGGACAGTACTAGCAAGGGGTTAATAGGTCAGGGGGAGAAGTGAGTAAATACATGTTACTTATTTTGCCATCAAATATGCCTAAACTAACATTTTACTTACATTTCTATATTTTGATGCATTAAAAAAAGGCCCTAAACACAAAGAATTAGTTTTCTTATTTTCCACCTCAGAAATTGTTCACTGCAAATTTTTTTGCTGGATCACCACCTTTTTAAAAAAAATAAAAAAATAAAGATGCATAAATGCAAATAATTAAAATTTAAAAGACTGGCTGACTGAAGTTCCAATTTTAATTAGTCTTTTTCTGAATAACTGTCAATGTAAAATCCAGTGCAACACCACATACCGCTAAGTACAAGAGCACCCTTACTACAGCCTATTCATGAGCTACTATAGCTACAGCACTGACCTCGAGTAGGATGTCAGAGGAGTCATGAACAACCATCACAAGGGTTCCGATGCGGATATAGTTTGAAATCCAGGAGAAACTCAGGAGAGTCAGTGTGGCCATATGATGAATCACCTGCTCTTTAAAGTCCTAAAAGTAAACATGACAAAGAAGGCACAGTGGTCACATACAATAGGCTTTGCCTAAATAAAATGAAAGATTTATTATTATTATTATTATTATTATTATTATTATTATTATTATTATTATTATTATTATTATTATATTAAATATTTTTCTGGCTCCAAATGTGCCTTTGGGAGATAATTACAATTTAAGTGTGATTCATTTATGTATAGTAGAAGCACCAAGTCTGTATTACATTGCTCACTTTATTATTACTATTTCTCTAATATACAGAAATGTGTACGTTGTCGCTGAATAATTGAAACCTATAATTTATTTACTAAACATTTATTTAAAATGTTTATTTATTAAAAAGCTGGTGATTTTCATTTGGCTCTGCATAAAACATAGTGATTGAGGTCGTAGTGTGGGTAGAAAAAAAATCCTCCAAGGTTAAAATAAATGAAACTTTTTTATTGTCACATTACACATTGGTGCACTTACTTTTCGTTTGACATCAAATGTAAGACTGAAGACCAAAGAAAGATAGAAGCCCATTTCCAACATGTAATACCAGTACTGTGATGGCAGAAGGGACTGTATGGGGACAAACAGATGTATTTTTGTCTCATTCATCATGCTGTGCTGTGCAATCCATCACAAACACCAAAGGTAAAGGCACCTACCTGTTTAGGAAAACCTGCCCAAACCTCCCTAAGATTATAAACCCAGGGTTTCTAAATCCAAGGAGAACAGTAAAGCAGAGAGTGTGACGTGAATATCAGTGAAAAAAAAATCAATAAAACAGGCTGTTCACCAATGCCTTGTACTTACATCATAGAGAGCTAGGATCCCACCCAAAAATGCAAAAAGGTAAAATGCACATCTCCAGCTGTTGACAGGCAAAAGCAATAACATCACATATTTGCATAGACGTTCATCTTTTCACATCAGTGCATCTTCAGTTCACACAAGCATACATACCTGGCTTCACTGAACCTCTTTCGTAGCCCCGGCCGCTCCTGGTTCCTTCTCCTCCTGAACCACACTTGAACTCTCCTTTCCGGCCAGCCAGTCTTCTTACACAGAGACCTCACGTCATCCTGAGACACAACAGGAGACATTCCAGTGTTTATAACCTTTCCACATTTGGACGCACCCTCTCCAAGGTTACACAAGCAGTAAGCTTTAGTCTTTGATTATTGTTAACACACATTAACGTTTGTGGCAACCGGAATATGTTTAAAGGGATGTGATGCAGATCTAAAAAGACTTTATAATGGTTTATTAAAATAAAATTTGACCTGTTGATCAAAAATCTGGATTTGTTTTTCTTTTTTACGTTCAATAATTCACAAATTTTTTTGTCATATTTCTCACCCTTACATGTTTCAGATCATCAAACAAATAGTAATATTAGACAAAGATAACCTGCGTAAACAGTGAATGACAATTTCATTTATTCAAGGAAATAACCCATCCAATCCTATCAAAGTTACTGACATCTGTCAGGGTTATAAAGGCTTTGGGACTCCAACCATGATAAGGGCCCTGATCCGCAAATAGAGAAAAACTTGGAACAATGGTGAACCTTCCCAGGAGTGTACGCCCTATCAAAATTACTCCTTACTCCTCCTGCAGAAGGAGGTCGCAAAAGAACCTAGAACAACACGTAAAGAACTGCAGACCTCATTTGCCTCAGTTTAGGTCAGAGTTAATGATTCAACCATAGAAAGAGACTGGTCAAACATGACATCCATGGGAGAGTTTCAAGGAGAATACCACTGCTCACCAAAGAAGAACAAAAAGGCTCATAGTTGGGGGAAAATATTCTGTGGACTGGTTTGAGTCCTATTTCATGTGACACAAAACTAACACAGCATTTCAGAAAAAGAGCATCATATCAGCATTAAAACACATCAGTGGTAGTGTGATAGTCTGGGACTGCTCTGGATCTTCAGGACCTGAATGACTGAAGCTCAAGCACACAAAGATAGAAGGACAAATATCTGAAACCCACCAGAAAAATTACAGCTTAATGGCTAAAGAAAAGTAAAAACAAGAGATTTTGGAGTAGTCTAATTAAAGTCCAGTCTTAAATCCAATTGAAATACTGTCATGACCTCAAATAAGCCGTTTATACTGAGTCCACTGTAATGTGAAAGATTAAGTTTCAGTGATTGTAAAGACTTGATTATAGTTCTTAATAACAAGGGTGGCACAACCAGTTGTGGGATTTATGGGCCAGTGCTTTTTCACATACAACCAGTCAGATTTTTTCCCCTTTAATAATAAAAAGCATCATTCAAAAACTGCTTTTTGTGTTTATTCTGATTATCTTTGTCTAATAATACAAGTTGTTTGATGATCTGAAAAATATAAGTGTAACAAATATGGAAGAAAAAAGAAATGAGGGTGGGGGCTCTTCACATCAATGTATTATTCACGTGTTTGCAGGAAAACTCACTTGAGAAGGAACCCGTGTTTGGCTGCAGAAGTATTTTTCTAGAATAGGGTTTTGTTCTGCTGGGAGACGTATTTTGTCCCTGATTCCCCAAAAATTAGCCAGTGGTGTGGCGAAGTACCTGAAACAGCACCAAAGGGTTGGTCACTTCCTTCTAAACACAAAAAATGTCCTGGTTCATTGGACTTTCATAAGAATCCTCCTAGCTTGTGCAACCTAATCCTGGGATTCCAATACCAGATGACTACATTACTAATCTCATTGACACACAGGCATATTTACTTACATACTTTGTGTTCTTACCTTTCAAACAGGTATCTGACTACAAGCAGGCAAAGGGCACAGGGTAGAGAGGCATAAAGATGGGACGCTTTTGCATAGACACGACCTTCCTTGTCCTCTAAAGCAGACCAGGACAAATTTCCTGGCAGCCACAAACGTTCCCACCAGATCCACTCCCCGACTGTTTGCAACATAACGCTGGAAAACATACAAATAATGACACATAACTATGCGGCAATTTTTTGTGGAAGTTTAAATCACCTAATTCTCAAATGTAAGATTCAGAAAATTAGATGGAGCATTGTTAAGAAATGTTAAGTGACTCAAGTAACTTCAGTGTATAACAATTTCTTTTAAAAATCTCCTTTCCAAATTCAAATGAGTAAAATAGGCATGAATTATGTTACTTTGTGATGAATGACGTATCATTTCTTTTATCGTTACATTTTCCTCGTTGCTTTATTTATCATAAAGATCTCCTGTCAAAGTAGTCTGACACCACTGAATGAGCCACGGACATTTTCTTCAAAAAGAAACTTAACAGCGGTCACTAGATGGCATCAAGATCCAGCTGCTGCTTATGATCCAAGCACACCTACAGCCAAGAAATCTACCATATGGTGCCAACTCTTCATCACAGCAGCAATTTTTGATTTGACTTTCCTTGTCTTCAACTGGCCTTGGATAACATCAATGCTCGATCTACTAGCAGTATGAAGGAAGTGAGCAATATACAGATGGAGAACGACGTAGTTATCAAAGGGCAAGAAAGATAAAGATAGGTGAGGAGCAATTCAAAAGGGAGATTAAGGAGCAACAAAGTCCTTCTTCTCGTGGACTTTGATCGTAACTGTAGATAAAAATGTGTTATTAGAGCAGTGAGAAAAGTACATTAAGCGAGCTGTATTGTAACTGGTTTAAATCATCAGTTAAAATATTTGCTCTAAATTTACTTGCTATGATACACTGACTCATATCAGTGTGTCCCTGAACCTCAAAGGTAGTTAATAAGTCAGCAAAAGAGCAGGCAAATGTGCCCGCAAGCAGTGTTGTCTTGACAAGTTCTAACAATAGAGAGGGAAGCTGAGGGAGACAAAGCGAGTGAGTGCACCTGACAAAGAATGATGAAACTAGAGAAACACGTAAATATGGTGTGAACTTCAATAATTCCAGCCTTCCATCTGATTGAAGTTATTACATCCTTTAGTTTAAGTAACTAAATACATGAAGACTAAGTATGGGAATGTCTATCCAAACACACACTCACCTTCAGTGTCCCAATGTGAGTAGTGCCAGGTGTTTTCCTCTTCTAGTCTGTTACTCATACAACTCAGCTGCACTGCTCTTATCCACAACAGATAACAGCACTGTCCTGTGATCCTAGACGATCCCTCTTCCTGCTATTGTGAAGCCATTCTCCATAGTTATAGAAAGCAAATATCAGCTCACAGTCTGCTGCCTCACTTAATCTGTACAATGTGTCTCATTGTGTGGCACTAGACTCCAGTGAGCTCGTTTCTAGGCATGCGTACGGTCGCTCACCTGAATGGGATCCTTCCCTCCCACTTTGTCTGCTCTTGTGATCACACCCTTGTAGTTGTTGCAAGTCTTTTGAGATTAGCACAGCTGAGCACTGCAAACACCTTGGAGCATATTTGCATGTTCACTTGTGAACAGTAAACTGCAAGAGTCAGAGGGTGGGATTGTTTGCGTACCCTCACCTGCAAGAATTCCCTTGGAATGCCAGGAAACCCCCTCCCCACAAAGGCCCCATTCATCGGTAGGGCAGGAGAGGAGGAGCCAGGGCAGAAAAGGAACTGACACACAAAGAGAGTGAAACATCACTCTATATAAATAGCTAACTGGGTTGATAACAAACTTATTAATACAAATGAGATGACCTTGGACTCAGTTTTGGTTAACAGAAAGTATTTCCTTTTTCAGTTTTCTGTGCGGAAATAAAAAATAATAATTTCAAGGAACTTATTAAAGCAGTCTAGCAACCATTATTGTGATTTCCCAGTGACTGTCAAGGTCATGGTAAAAATAAATGTGAAAGTTAGGCAACTCATTACTAAAGCATCCTTAATAAAATGTAGAACAGTAGATAGTTTTGTTTCAATATACACCAGAAGGTGGCGACAGAGACAACATAATACATGGACCTCGCTTGTTAAGATACTGTGCATGAGTGACGTGTTATAAATGTTGCAGTTGGTCTGTGGTTTGTTCAATTTGCTTTCTCAGAGAAGAACAAGCTGCTTTTTACTCATCATAGCAGGTCATTGAATGTTTAAATGCATATTTTTGATTTTGATCTGTTTATTTATTTTTGCCCTCCCTGACACAACATCAAAGGGATTTGTGTCTCCTCCCAGGAATAAAATCTTGTTAGGTCAACATGTAAACCACCATATGAATCATACAAAACTGTGCAAAAAGTCTTAAACACCCCTCCCTTCTTTCCATTTTGCTTCCAAGGACGCATATTCTCTCACATATCTTTAAAGAGGTCTTGAGCAATAGTTCTACTGACTTTCCTACGTTGAATCTACAATAATAATAAAAAACAAAAACATTTTGCAATGGTGTGCAGTGTGTCTTTCAAAAAAATTAAGGAAACTGAACAGACGAACTGTAAAAACTGTAGAAAGTCATATCAAGAAACACACAAAGCTGACACACACTTCCAGTCAAGTAAAAACACAGCGAGGCACTATCATTCATGGATTGGCCTCCCCAGAGCCTAGTCCTCAACATTATTGAAGCAGTGTGGGATTATCTTATAAGAGAATGAAATAGAAAGGACGCAAACATACAAAAGAGAGCTTTGGATGTCCTTCAATGAGCCTGGAGAACTATTCCTGAAGACTTACTTGCCTTAGAGAGCACAGGCTATGTTAAAGGCAGCCAAAACAAATACTGACTTTAAAATCAGCTGTGATCAGCATATTATTTAAGTTTTTCCTGTCAATAATGGAAGCCCTTCTCCAACAAATAACATCATTGAGTCTACATAACTTTACAATGAAGAACAAACATTAAAAACATGGGGGTCTTTTATTATAAGTTCATGTGTTTATATATCAAAACTTCTAAAGATAAACGTAAATCTAAAAGCACACATGCTGATTCTAGCTGCAGTGAATACAATTTCATCTTCAGCTGGCCTACAAGGCAGCACTGCTGCATGTGTTGGACGGAAAGTAACAGAGGAGCATTGGCTACTGAGATGTGAATGTAGGCATAAAAGAACAGCCCCAAAAGTATACATAGAAATAAAACAGAATATGATCCAATGGTTTTTTTTTTCCACAGGTCATAGAAGGAAACTTTCAGAGCAGTCTTTCTCTGAATTGCCCAGCACCCCCATTGTGAGATTTAGCCCTTAACCACTGAGCGGTATAATCAGGAGTAACACGATAAAAAGGAGTTTAAATTCATGGTTCCTTTCACACCACAGGTATATGCAGGGAGGACTGAAGGGGGTGGGGGTGCCTCCAGGCACAGACAGGAGAAGGTTATCTGAATAGTCCTCTCCCTCCCTCTGCCACCCTCCTTCTCTTCCACTTTGCCTTGCAGCTCTCCTTATACTGGTGTGTTGCGCTTCAGTTCACTGGGGGAAGGCGGGATACGGTCTTCCAGCTTTGTAAAGCTGGTGGAATGGCTAGGCTTTTTAGAGAGCTCCTCGGGACCCTGTGCTCTTTGTCTTGGAGGCAGGGTTAAGCACCGGGCTTTGGCCCTGGAGCGTGGCTGTTGGGGTGGAGGGCCTTTCAGCACAAACAGTTCAGTTGAGGCTTTGTGCTGTTGGGCAAGTAGAGGCTGCGTAGATGATGGGGATGCCGGTGTGTGTGTAGGAGATAATGGGCTGGGTGAAGCTGATGATGAAGGCTCCAAGGGAACCAGGGGAATAAGTGTAGATGTCTGCTGGAACCTCGAGAGGCTGGTGGAGTGGCTGGGCCTTGGCAGGCTGTAGCAAGCCTCAGCTCCTCTGTGGCGAGAAGGCAGGGTGGAGCATCGGGCCTTGGCCTTTGAGCCGGGCTCTGTGGGAGGAGGTGCGATTAATGAGAAGCTCTTAGTTTCATGGTCTGTTGTTGT
The DNA here is from genome assembly GCA_015108515.1 of Hemichromis elongatus. Taxonomy (NCBI): domain Eukaryota; kingdom Metazoa; phylum Chordata; class Actinopteri; order Cichliformes; family Cichlidae; genus Hemichromis; species Hemichromis elongatus. The sequence continues at coordinate 6,533 of VUQR01025107.1, read as the reverse complement.
AATCCCTTCCTTGGAGATCTTCAGACTCTGGGATGATCCTCTTTTGCATGATGAATGTGACAGAGGTTCAGCATCTTTCTGGCATTCTTGTTTGGAGACTGAACGTGGAAGCTCAGTATCTTTAACTGTGCTCGATGAGGGTTCCTCATCTATATAACAAAAAACAAAAAAATAAATCGTACGATACAGACAGGATGTGTTTCACAGACAAGATGAACAAAGAATTTGTGCTCTGTTATTAAGTTGTCTCCTCTTACCTACGAGGCCCAGCTCACTCATGAAGACATCCAGATCTACAGTAAAATTTTCATTCTCAACTTCCTTTGCTTCGTCTTCATTTGTTCTCTGTCCTCCTTTCTCTTTTTCATCACTTTCCTCTTGCTCAAACTCTTCCTTTGCATCCTCTCTCTTACCATCCTCCTCCGGACCATCTCCTTCTCCTTCTTTTTCTTTTCCTTCGACCTCTCTGTTTTCCTCTTCACCTTCATCTCCTCGCTCTTCTAGTCCATTTAGTCCACTTTCTACCGATGCATTTCCAATCTCTGGATCACTTTCACTATCTCTGCTGCTTGCATCCAAATTGATCTCAACCCCCATCACTTCCTCTTCCTCCACTTGCACTTGGGACTCCTCTTCATTTTCTGGTGGTGCCTCCACCACAATGTCTATGTTAGCAGGGAAGTAGGGAGCTGAGTGTTTTGTGGAGTGAGTTTTGGCATGTGCTTCTTGGTCTTGATTCAGCAGAAACTCCATCAGCAACATGTTCTCTTTCTTCAGCTGTTCCCGCAGAGATCGTGGTACATCTGGGATCATCCAGGCAACTAACATGCTGAGGAACATGGCAAGGTTCTGATAGAAAAAAACAAGAAAACAAGAGTTTATGTTTTTATTTTTCAAGATTTTTTGTTTTGAAAGCCAAAAATGTATTTGTTAAAATCATTTTTAAAAGGCATTCATAGGTTTAAAAAGCTTTGTTGTCTATGTAATTTCTTAATTCAACCTGTAAGAAAGCACTATTCTGCTGAATTAACACTGAATGCCATTAGGCAGGCTGCACACTCACTGAGATCACTTTTTACTATAAATACGTAAATATCAGATAAATAGATGTGGTCACAGTGAAATAGAACACATAATAATATACATGATCCAACTTATTATCAAAGACAACACAACTGTCAGAAAAAAAAAAACATATCAGTAGATATCAGGAGAGGAAATGTTGGATTGGTACATCTCTACTTATCTGTACATTATTAACATCCTTTGAGAAAGACAGAAAAGAAAGTCACGTATCAGCTGGATAGAAAGCTATGGGTGGAGTTAAGTAAAAACAGACCTGGAGATTCGATACATTTTCAGACTAAGTTTATCATATGTCCTATTGTAGCTAAGTCACATTGATACCTGGAAGAAAATTACGAAGGCCAGTTTTGCAGCCAGGACAGACCAGTACTGTTTAGAGAAGGTGTACGCATCTTGTGCCCACGGTGGATCTCTGTAGTCTTTATACCTGACAGAAAGATACACTGTGAGTATTAGCACAGAGAAACACGTTACAGCATGAAACAATACAGAAAAAAGCTGCTTAGCCTTGCAAAGATTTGCCCCAGTAATTATCTGCTATCCAAGCTAACATTTTAGTTTCTTAAAAGTCACACTTGGAATTTACAGTAAAAATAAAAAATATTCAAATCCATTTCCACATCTTTTGTTTCACAAATCAAAATTGATTCTTGTAATTCTTTTTATTTAACCTCTCATCAATCTTCACACAGATACTCCAGAAAAGTTTTATGAATGTTTTGTAAATTTACTAAAACAAAAGCCCAAAAATCCCATTTTACATACATTAAGCGTTCAGACTTTTCTCCCAGTACTTGGTTAAAGCAGCTTTGGCAACAGTGGCAGCCTTTCTTTGGAATGATCTTACAAGTTTGTCACATGATTGTTTTGGAAGCTTCACCTATTCGTCTTGGCAGAACTGCTTGGTGTCACTGCACAGCCACATTCCCGTCTCTCAGGTCTTGCCTGTTGTTGGGTCATTCTAGGTGTTTTGTGTTTTGAGTGGTTATTTGTCATCGGTTGCAAAAGATTTTCACTGAAAATTGTCATTTTTTTCTGCAAACCTCTTTAACACTATCTTATCTTGTCTTCCACATCTTGTTGCATTAAAAACAAACAAAAAACATAAACATTCCCATTGCATTATGCTGTCACGAGTGCTTTAGTCTGTACGGACGGTGTTAATGAAGTCGTATCAGTTTCCTCCAAACAAAATTATAAACTGCTTACTAAGAAGCTGCTCAAAAACTTGCTACTCTACCACAAGGGCCTGATTGGTGGACTGCTACACCAATGATGGTCCTTCTGTAAGATCTTCCCACCTCCACAAAAGGACCTTTCATAGTGACCACTAGCTTCTTATTTAACTGTGTGAACAAGTCCCTTTGTCCATGAGAGGTTGAGAAACGATGCAGATAAGTTCCCCCTAGGCCTGCGTGGTTTTCTCTTAGGTGGTGAAAATCCATGCACAGTTCAAAAGACATGCATGTAAGGTTAAATGGTGATTTTAAATGTTCTGTCTGTTTCTATGTGTCGGCCATGTGATGAAATGCCAACCTAACTAGGATGCACTCTGCCTCTCGCCAAATGACAAGTGAGATAGACTGAGAGAGACATAATCCGTTAAGAAATCTGCTGGCTGGGTGGCTGAATGGATGGATGGAAATTGTGAAGTGGATATGAGCATGAATCACAATATGTTCTTCACCGTTTGCTCTGTGATAAACCACTGCGCTTCCAGTGTCATATAGTATACGCTACGGTTTAGCCTTTAATCTGACATCGACCATCAACAGGAAGCATTTATATCGGCAGGTGTGCGCTTTTTTATATAGTTAAGTTGGCAAAGCATCTCATGGATTTTTAACAAGATGCACTCAATTATAGCCCTGTAAGGTCTGAGTACTGATGTAAATTGTTATATTTAATACATTTAACAGCACCTTCGAAAAACGTTTGCTTTGTAATTATCAAGTATCCATGAAGACTGATGAAAAATGAATCTGACACATGACAAAATGTAACTCTTGAGGAAGTCTTTTTGTATGTGTTCCAGGTAAAGTGCTAAGCTGTTGGACTAAAGGATTTAAAGAAAGTTCCAGGTAGGTCAAGGTTAATAGAATGACTCTGACCTGCACATGGATACTCCAGTGATAAGGGTGGTGTTTGGCGCCGTGCCAGAGGGGAAGTTGCTGACATTGAAGTAGGACAGCGAGTGCTCCGTGTATCCACTCATGGTGCCATTAATGCTGTAAATGTACTGGTAAACCATTCGTGGAACAAACTCTGATGTGAAGGAGATGACAAATGCCTAGAAAGACAAACAAGGAGTGGAAGTTACAGTTACAAGTTACTGCTGGAACATCTGATCTCACTTTACGGTAGAATAATAAAAATAATGTAATGTTAGTAATACTGTCTATTTTTTTGTCTGTAGCTTTTACAGAAATATTACACTTTAAAAAGAATTTGGTGTTTTAATGTAATTTATGATTTACTTCTTTGTTTAAAAAAATTGCAATATGTGATTTGAACAATTATACCTGAGCCATCAAATTATAGAGATTTGTCAAATATATTTGTGAATATTTGTGTCAGGCATAATCATAATCTGCCAAAACAAACACGCCGAGTTACCCGCTGTCTGAGAATAAATGAGCCGAAAGCAGCTTATATAAAAGTCCAAGCACCGCAGAAGTGCTCCACCTCACAATAAAGGATAGTGGGTAAGCAGCATGTTTTTTTTAAGAATTGTTTGGGTTTATTTTTTTTTTATACCATTTTTAAATGCAATAATGTCTACATAACTATCAAATATACAATAAATGTGACATTCAACTGCTCATAGTAACACTGATGCCTCTTTTCATTTATACAAATTTTTCTCTTTTATTTTATATTTTTATATAAATAGTTTAGTTCAAGTTTTTACCTTGTATGACTTGTATGTATGAAACATTTCCCATTACTAATCCTCCTTTTGTTTGGTACCCCCAAAATGTTTAATATTTGACACGTGAGTAGTTTCACAGCCACTAAAGTGTGTTACATGTGTGCGTTAGGATAAACAGGATTGCAATATTATTAATTTTTAGCTGTTATTTAAATATTTTTATTTTTATAGCAAATGCACAAATGAACAAATGACCTACAGCCACATGCTGAACAAACCTGACTGTAAATAAAAAAAGAAAATCTTGTTGCATTATTAATATTCTATTATCATATCATACCATATTCTATTCTATTCTATTCTATTCTAGTTGTCAACGTGCATTCTTATTGTTATTCTGTACAGCTGTTCCACATGTTCAGATAACCACAAGCCACTGCCATGACATAGAAATGCTGCAAACCAGCATCAAAGCTGAAGTAATAAGATTTTAAGTATACTGCAAATTCAAGTATATAATCAATGACAATAATTTAAAGCTGCATTAAAGCTTCTTTTGAGCTCAGAGACCCGCAAATTGTGCCAAACCTCTGCCTGTCATAGAGTGCCTCATGATAATATTATGAATTTCAGTAAACAGTAAAAAAACCCAGAAAAGTAAGAACTTAATTTGATGGACTTGGGTAAACTGAACACTTGCACTGATTCAACAAGGACATGGCAGCAGCAGTGAGTTGCAGGTAAACTGGTGTTCACTTCAGTACACACTTCTCTGCCAGAAGGCAAAGGTTATAGAAAGCAGACTCATACACGCGCACACACTTACATTGGTGATGACAGAGAATTTGCTGATTCCACAAAGGATGTTGTACCAAATCCCTGAAGATAGCATGCACATGAAAAGAGACAAAGGGGGAAAAAGAAGCGTGTCGATCCATGTGTATCAATGTGTGTGCGCATGCGTGTATTCATGTAAAAGAAAGGAAAGAAAAAGAATGTGATTAGAAATTTAGGGATAGTTATTCAGTCACATTCACACAGAAGAAAACAGAGAGGAAATGAGCAAGTGTGAAATCTATACCTATGTCTTTGCACCTCACAGCATCGGGACGCCGGATTTCAGTGACAAATTTTGCAGCATCGAGGCGAATCTCAATGACGTTGTTGAGCAGAGCAAATGCTGGTGCCAGCGGGAAGGAGGCCACAAACAGAGTCACAAACCCATACTGGATTACTGTATATGCCAAGACATGCACACATAGTTACAGGTTAATGCAGGTTCACTGTGCAACTGTATTATTGAATGATTTTGTGAGTAAATATAGATTTAAGGGACAAGAAGAGACTTACTCATTTCCATGTACTCTGGACTGACACCTTCAAACGGTTCGAGGGTGAAATCCTTGTCAAACTGCTGCTTCGGTCGCTTCTCTTCCGTTTCACTGTCCTCATCTTCTGCTCCTCTATTCATTCCTTTTTGTTCCTGTATTGTCCTGTACATCTTTTTCAACTTACTGTAAAACAGAAAAGATATATTTACAGAGTCAGATAATAGATTGAAAATTCTGTAAATGAAGCGGTATATATCCGGGAACACTTACGGTATGAGTATCTCAAACACATTGTTTTGGATGAGTTGTTTTCCGAGCATGATCATGCTGAGCTGGATGCACAGCTCAATGAGGCAGCCAGGAGGGGCACACTATAGAGGACAAAACACACATTTACATAAAAGATTACAGATCATTTATCTTACACATGTATAAACAGAACAATAATCACTGATGTGTGTAGTGCAACAAACCTCCTCCATGCGATAGTCTCCAAAGACATAAACATAATCGCCAGGCCGCCCAGCAAACCTGTATGAGGAGAGGACACGTGACGTGATAAAGGCATGAAGACAGACAGTGCTGAGTGAGTAGGATGAACACATCTCAGCAAACTAAACATGGGGCAAGGAATATGTTTGTGTAAGACAAAATATCACAAGGGCTTGAAATTTAGCATATGAAAAAGAAATATATATACTTTGAATGCAGTTTCCGTTGCTAAGTAAATACATTAAACGTTTAGGAAAGAGAGAAAGTTTCCAATTTGAACAGTTTAATTTCCATCATACTCGGTCGCAATCTACATAACTTTTGCCATTAAAACTGTATAAAAATGTATTGTTACACCATTGTTGGACTAAACCCTGGCATAAGTGAGATGACAAACGATTAAAACTGATATTACTCCATTATAGAATAGAATAATAATCCTTTAATTGTCCCACAAGGGGAAATTTGGGTGTAACAGCAGCAAGAAAGATACATATACAAACAAACAGTACACAAGACACAGAACAGAGACATACACAATTTTTCATATTTACATGAAGGACACTGATTACCAAAAACTGAGTACTATCCAAAAACTGAGTACTATACTGTTATGAAATTAAATAAAAAATTAAATACAGATAAGAGGCAACCCTGGTTATAGTGTGAATCGGTTGATAAAATAGTGCAAGTTACAGCTCTGATGTAATCATCTATGATTGTTGGGAGCAGTTCTGATTGTACAGTCTGAC
>VUQR01025105.1:47705-72375 GCA_015108515.1 Hemichromis elongatus | reverse complement strand
GCAGCGGTGAATTAAACAGCTGGCACTGCAGAAGCTTACTGACGATATGATCGAGTGTTTATGTTTTGCATTCCAAAAGAACTGTAAGAATGGTTAACTGAAGTTAACGTGGATAAATTATAGTTAAGGAGTATCATAGATAACGCCCACATGAGCCGTGTGACTGTACACTACTACACTGAAATAAATCGGCTATTACTGAAATACACGTGCTATATCAGAAACTATTATATAAATGTGGAGGCGCTATTAACATGTTTAGTTTTAAAGGACACTAATACTGCTCATGAATGAGACTAAGGAAGGATCCTTAGTCTCATTCATGAGCCGTATTACTTTTTTTGTTAACATCCAGAAGTCTGCACGATGTGTTTCATAGTTTCTAACAAGCCTTTGACAGTTTAACATAACATACCCCCCATGTTTGCATAAACTTTCTGTATGAAGACAATTATTTAAACCAAAAAGCACAAAGGCCAGATTAAGCTTTGCCAGAAACTATCTAGAAGAGCCCAAAAAATAAGATGTTATATATCTGTGTGTTTGAATCTAAACAATTGAAATCCCAAGTCTGATACCAAGACGAGAAACAAATCCCCTTTGGGTTGCGCCAGTAAGTATGAGTGAAATCTGCTAAATAAAATGCGTGGAGCTATTTACTGTGGCAAACAGATGTGAGTATATAGAAGCAGTTAAAAGTACCTTTATCTGAATCTTTACTGCTGATAAGACAGACATCTCTTCCCTCAAGCAGACTGAATCTAAATGTAACTTCAGGCAGTGTGAGCATCAGAAAATTGCACTAATCTGCAGTCCTTGTTGTTGGGTTATCAGGAATATGGAATCTTTCTTTTAATAAAGCGCTAAAGAAATTTTTTCTAGGACATTTTTACAGCACCATTTACATGAACAGATAGTTGAAGAAGAGCCAAACATCACTAAAGAACAGCTTCATTTACACAAAACATCACAGTAAAGTGCTTTATATGAACACAAGCACAGCTGGCAGTTTTCTTTCTGTTGTTATTCCCCATCTTTATGGATGACTTCTCCACCTGACTGCTGTCCACTTCAGAGACACTCTGAAACTCACTCCTTTCTCTTTCACATTGTCTTGCAGCTGCGGGATACAAAAAGCAGGTTAAAAAAAATAAAATAAAAATACAGAAGGGTGTCAGTGCTGGCCCTCAGTCTCTTAGTAGGTAAATGTGTAGATTTGAAAATCCTAGATGACATCTTTCTCAAACATTACATTCACAAGATTGACTGTGAGGTCAAAGTTACTGACAACTCATCTGATATTTTCAACTTGTCAGAGACTTTTAGTAGATACACCTATGGTATCAGTTTGAAAATCCTACATTACCTTTTTCTTGAGTTAGCATGTTTTAAAAGCCAGAGATCAATAACAAGTGTGATTCAAGTATGATATCACTTCCAATAGAGCGGTCTATTAACACATAGTGAGTGAGAGTGCTTTAGCAAAAAGGAAAGTTTTAAGCCCAATCTTAAAAGTAGCGATAGTGTCTGTCTCCCGAACCCAAACTGGAAGCTGGTTCCATAGAAGAGGGGCCTGAAAATTGAAGGCTCTCCTTCCCATTCTACTTTTAAATACTCTAGGAACAACAAGTAAGCCTGTAGTGGGAGAGCGGAGTGCTCTAATGGTACTACAAGGTCATTAAGATAAGGCCTATTCAACACCTTGTATGTGAGGAGCAAATGAAGGGAAATATGCTCTCTTTTTTTAGTCCCTGTCAGTACTCTTGCTGCAGCATTTTGGATTAATTGAAGGCTTTTCAGTGAGTTTTTAGGACTTCTCGATAATAATGAATTACAGTAGTCCAGCCTAGAAGTAATAAATGCATGAACTAGTTTTTCAGCGTTGCTGAAAAACTAGTTCATGCATTTATAACTTCTTAGTGACTTACTGTCACTATTTAGTGTTGTGGAAATAAGAATCGACTGTGATCAGAGTCTTTATTATTTTTTAGTTTTGGTTGGACTTTCTCCTGCTCTCTTGTTTAGTAGTGCAGAATTCTCTTTCAACATCATCACCACTTTCTGCTTCACCTGGAGGGCAACACATTTTTTCATGTGGAGAAACGGGATGTTTGTTTTTTAAAACTGCAGCAACCTGCTGGTTCTGACTGATTCTCGTTGATTAGCACATGCACGGTGGTGTGCGCGTTTTTCGTTTCCTTTCTATCTGATTATTTTCATGTCACGGAAAGGAATGGTGTAATTTGCATAAACAAATGCAAAGCAAAACCACACTATGTACAGCAGTTTCATGTACACTACACATCTGAGTTTCAGAGAAGTCACAGGAACGTTGGTTTTAAAATTTCCAGCTCAGTTTTCTTCTTTCCGAGTGCTTTCCCCGTCTTTATGGAAGACGTCTCCATCAGGCTGCTCTCTCCACTTCACAGTGACTCCATTCACTCCTTTCTACTTCAGCCTGTTCTGCAGCTGAGACACAAATATTACACACGTGTTAAACAGAGACTAAAAACAAACAAAAGACAGCTTTAGAAAAACAAAACATCAGAAAATGAAATGAAAACCATCAGCTTGTTTTCTGACATTAATTCTTTCCTATGCATTTAAAGTGGGCCGATTAACATATACAGTAAAAATCACATAACTCATAAACAAAGAGTAAAGTATGAACATTATTTCTGTCATTTATAAAAGTTTTTTTTATTTGTAGATGTTAGAATTTTATGAACATTTTTCAACATTCAAAAATTCAAATTTACAACCTTAATTCTCACACAGCAGCTCACTAGCTCTAGAAAAAGGTTGAGGACATAGAATAAAAAAAAAAATTTTTTTTCTTGTGTTCACACCAGTGATGAATTTATTAGTAGAACTCAAACATGTTTCAGTAGGATCTGTGCTCATTTAAAAAACCTTCTGCACCAATATAACATATCTACAGTATTTAAAGATGAGTTTCAGTAATCAGTTGAAGTTGAATGTTAAAGTGGATGCTAAATTCCCCTAAACAATGCCTCTAAACACAGGCATTGTTTGTTTAGTGACCATAACCTTTTCTTTGCCCTTTTGAACAAACAAACAAATAATCAAATAAGTCTTAATATTGGATCCCTTTCTTTTTCCTCATTTGGTTAATCCAGGATTAGAAATTTGTGCCACTGCTGCTCACAACACTGGTTTTTGAAGATCAAATTTCATAAATTAGTCACTTTGGATTGCAGTCATTTTCAGAGGTTCAAAAGTAATTGGACAGTTTATGGGCAAAATCAGGCCAAAAGAAGCCTAATCCCTCATTCAGTCTCTCAAGGAAGTAGGTATAATTTTCTTAATAAAAGTTTACAAGAAGATGTAAACCAAAAAGCAGGAAGGCCAGATTAAGCTTTGCCAGAAACTATCTAATAGAGCCCACAAAATTCCTCCGATCTTGGACAGAAGAAACCAAGAATAATTTGTACCACAATGATAGAAGGAAAAATGTGTGAAGATGATTTCACTGTTGATAGACGTAGGAAGATATTCTGATCCTTACATGTTGAAGAGCATCTTATCTTTTCATAGGTAAATGCATTGCATTGGATGCAGAAATTACAGAAATTAATGCAAAATTCCCTAAATGTTTTTTTATGAAGTGTCTGAAGCTCTGAGTTCCACTCTCACCTCTCCTCCCACATTCACTTAAAAAGTACGAGCTTAATAACAGACTGGTTTAGAACAAGTGACCACATGAAATTTTATAGTAAAGATGTTTTCTTAGTATGATTTCACAATCATATCTGTGTGTATGAATCTAAACTATCTAAAAATCTAAAGAAGTGAAATCCTAAGTCTGACACTAAAGCCAGACACAAATTGTGATTCTCGCTTAATTGGGCGAAAGGATACTTTCTCAGGCTGAACATAGGACACACATTCTCACACACATACCGTTTTTCCAAATGAAAAAATGTGCTGGCCTCCTGAGCACTGAGTTTTATGCACTTGTCCCTGCCACGCTGTTTTTCTCTGATTGATCAGACCAATGTCTGTCGAAGGATCAGACTTGGGGAAGAGGCGGGGCCAGTGTGTGGGACGTACCATTATTCTTTCTCTTTCTCATAATATATTTTGGCAACCGTGACATTTTGACCTATATAGGGAAAAAAGTAAAACTATACAAATATACATTTACTCTTGTTTTTTGTTATAGTTTATGAAGCTGTCAAATGTGCGAGTTAGATTCTGTTAGACATGAACATCCCTGAGTTTATTAAGGCAGTAAGAGACCATCAAGTTCGTCAGACTTCAGGCAGTCAAACCGGAAACGTAAACATTTTGCCTTCAAAATAAAAACCATTTCAGTACAATTCAACTGGGTTTAACAAGTTTTCCTTGAACACGCCCATTCGTTTCATTCGAGTTTTTAAAAGGTCTAAGCGCAGGACCCATTGATTTTATTTATTTATTTATTTATTTCCATTTCACATTTTACTTTCAGACCTGTAATCCTGCAGCAATAACCCAGTTTTTTAAACGACTCTTATTTTGAAACGTTTTACTGGATAAGGTATGTGTGACGTCGATCGAATTGATTGGCCGCCTCGTGCTCCGGAAGCCAAACAAGGAATCGGGGTTTTAGCGATCTTACGTGTCATTCCCAGAGTGTCAGTGATTCAGAGACCTCCTTAAAACTGTTGATGAAAAAAACTCAGGTAAGTTTTTATCGTTTTATTTACTCTTACGCTGTTCGCAGAGTTTAAACCTTAATACTAACCAGGTACCTGTGGATTTGCGTTCAGTTACTGTAGATAAATAAAGCCAGTCCTGTCAGCTCACGTTAGCTATATAGAAGTACTGTAAGAAACTAAAGCATTGTCAGAGTCACATTTTAGCTCACTGTTTCACTTAAAAGTGCATTCATTTAAGATAAAGTGCTGATATAATATGTATAAAACGCATACTGTTAACAGGTAGTTTTAGTAGTATCTGTTAGTGTTATCTGTTAGTAGTACCTTTTTTAATTTGTGTTTATTCCTCGTTTTATCACCTGCTTGTGTTGGGGGTTTTTTCGACACTATTGAGGGAGGTAAATGTCACACAATCACGTGTTCCAGACCGTCTGATAGAATGAATGAATGCAATTTGTTGGTCTGAACGGTTCTTGTTCTTCTTGATCTTCCTCTTCTTTTTCTTCCGGATGCCTTCTTTAGGGTTTGCCACAGTGGATTTTCTGCCTTCATCTCACGCTTAACGTCCTCTTCTGTCACAACAACCATCTACATGTTGGCATTCACTATCACTATCACTAAATCTCTTCTTTCTCTTTTCCATCTGCCTCTATATTTAACATCCTTTGTCCAGTTTATCCACTATCCCTCCTCTTGCATCTCTAACTTTGTCCCCAAAACACTACTGCCTAATCTCTCCCTCTGATATTCTCACTCCCAACGAAAGTCAGAGCATCTTGATCTTTATCGCCTCCATGTAATTATCACTTTTATTCAAGGGCAGCATATATCAGAAAAATGCACAGACTTCTGTAAAGTTAACACAGACTGTTTACCTGTAGGTGGACCAGACATGTTTACACATATAGTTGCTCTCAAAGGTCCATTTTGAGTCAGGAAAACCTTGACATAAAAGCAACACAATACAATAACAGTACAGAGGTTCAGTAAGTAAAATTATAATTAAAACACAATGGAATTTAATCATCCATTTTTTTCTTCTCATACAATTCAGGGTCACAAGCTGGAGACTATCTCAGCTGTCAAAGGACGAGAGGCAGAATACACCCTGGACAGGCCACCAGTCTGTCCCAGGGCTAAGACATAGAAACAGACAACAATACAAGCTCATGGTCAATTTTAGAATCACCAGAATCTAGGGTGTTCTTGCTGTGAGATGACCACTGGTGCTAACCACTGCACCAGTGTGCCACCTGCAATAGAATTCATTATAGTAAAATAGCTAAAAAATATAGGATAAACCAAAGTAAACAACACAATAGATCGGGAAAGGAGATTAGGAGGGCAAAGAACTTCACATTTAGAGGCTAGAAAGGGGGGCCTGTAATTTTAAGAGACCACAGTTCAAGTCTCACACATGACTGATTTTAGAAACCTGTATTATTTTCAATACATTATTACTTTAAAATACATTAGGCATTTTTTTAAACTATTCAAGGTTAGAAAATGATCATGGATTTTGTGAAGCTATTTTTTAAATTATAGCCCCACATTTTTATTAGAGGTATAATATTGTTTTCATTGCCAATATTTGCCTGTTTGTATATTGGCATTTGTGTGTATTTTATCTGAAAACTCTAAATGCTTTGCTCTCCATTTCTTTTCCACTTGTCTGCAAAGTTTTATTGAAATGTCACCCGATAGTATGTTTGTCCCCGTTCTGTATGTCACACAAATGTCACCAGTTAGATGGGAAGAACCTGTTTTTCAAGTAAATCCAGAGAATAAATACTAAGGAATCTTTGCCACAGGCAAAATATCAAACACTGGGAGAAAAATTTTTTAGAGCAAAATAATAAGATCACGATCTGTCCCAGAGATTTGTTGTGAAGGGACTTTAGATTCTGATTGTTGTCTTCAAATTAAAAAAGTTTACTGCATTTGAAAGTCACTAAAAATGTTAAATCAATCACAGAAAAAAGCATGACAGATTTTTTGTCATTCCTTTAGAAAATGTCCTATTTGATCGATGAATGTGACTCTTGTCTTTTCAGGGCGTCAGCATCTCGTTATTGATGCACTTGGGTAACTGTTGGTAACGGCAGAATCATGAAGGCTTTGATCCTGGTAGGGGGGTACGGGACCCGCTTGCGACCGCTCACCCTGAGCGTCCCAAAACCCCTTGTGGAGTTCTGCAACAAACCCATCCTGCTGCACCAGGTGGAGGCACTGGTGAAGGTAAGGAAAAGATATTAATAAGGATTTAGTGATGTTACTGAGAGGTTATTTTGTGTTGTAGTGATGAGTCCCTGTTTCTGTGTGGTTTCAGGCTGGGGTGGACCATGTGGTTCTGGCAGTGAGCTACATGTCAGAGCTGCTGGAGAGAGAGATGAGAGTGCAGGAGCAGAGAGTACGTACAACAAACCTGCACTGTTATAGCAAACACCACCAGGTTTCTCCTGCATGGAGCAATTTTGCTTATCAGGATTTCATTTACTGAGGTGTAATTGTGCACAACACTCACTGTTGAGTATGTTTGGTTCCGTTTTCACGAAACTATCAGTGTGTCTGCTAACAATTTTTCGGATTCTAGTGTATCCAGGATATTCAGGTAATCGATAACAGGTTTTAGGTTCAAGATTTCCAGTCAGTTGGTCTCAATTTAGAAGCTAAGTCATCCTGAAATGACAGCTAATTGTTCTGATATCATAGTTTTAGCCAGTGCAAGCCTGCAGTTTTTCTTTTTCTATGGACTGTTTACGGAGAAATTGCATCTTATGTGATTGGTAATTATAATCTCAGGACCATAAGTGGAATACAAACAGAAACAAGAAATCTTTAGATTTATAGTGATTAGTTGCGTGTCTAATCTGTGGTGTGCAGCTTAAAGGAAATGCCTTTAATCAGCGTGATTTCACAGTAGGTGGTCTGTGTTGTGTTTAAACAGGACCTTAAAGACTAGTTTGTTGGGCTTGTGTGATTTCTGTATCTCTGGTCACACCTGAGGAATTAGGTTCAAAAGGCTTTGATCTGGATTTGTGTTTTATGGTGCGATTTCTAACTGAGCCCAAACATAAAAGTTAAACCTGACTGTTTCTGTTTTCTTCTCAGCTCGGGATTCGTATCTCTCTGTCTCATGAGAAGGAGCCTCTGGGAACAGGTGAGTTTGTCTTTACTACAGATAAATAGAAATCACTCTCTGCACCACATTAAAATGCATTTATGCAAAGTATCCAGTAATTCAACATCTATTAACTCGTCTTTTAAAAATCATAGTAAATTATTGTAAACCATATAAAACTGTATGTTTGTGCACAGCGGGTCCCCTGGCGTTGGCTCGAGACCTGCTGAACGTTGACAGTGAGCCGTTCTTCGTTCTCAACTCAGACGTCATCTGTGATTTTCCGTTCAAAAGTCTGCTGCAGTTCCACCGCAACCACGGCAGGGAGGGAACCATCGTGGTAAGAGAGACTGTCTCAGTGTTTCTTATGCTTAGCTGCTGCATACTGACAGGTTTTTATTTGTTTAAGGTGGTTTAGAGGGAAGCTGACTACTGTTTGGTCATACTGTGTGTGTGTGTGTGTGCGTGTGTGTGTGTGTGTGTGCGTGCGTGTGCATGAAGGTAACACGGGTAGAAGAGCCCTCTAAGTACGGTGTGGTGGTGTATGAGGCAGACAGCGGGAGAATCCATCGCTTTGTGGAAAAACCGCAGGTCTTTGTGTCCAACAAAATTAATGCTGGCATGTACATCTTCAATCCCAGCATGCTCAGCAGGATCCAGGTGAGGAGGCTCTCACATTCACTCATAGTGTCAATGTTACTGTGTTATTTAGTAACAGACTCAGGGTTTCCCACAGATGGGCCACCCTGTTAGTGTCTGGTATTTTTGAAGATTGAAAGCTGAAATGGAGCTACCACCAGTGCTTTCAGGTTTTTAGTTTTGATCAGAGCGAAAAATGCCATCTGGGCCACTGTTTAGCCTTGAATTCCGGCATTCATTGATATTATTCAACTTCTTGATCAGAGCTCATTCTACATTCAGATGTGTTCAGACTTCACCATCTTGGACTGTAGCTAGTGTAGTCCTCCTCCTGCTCTGAATGTTTTCTGCGAGACGGTGGGTCACCCGAACCTACAGCATATTTGTGTGCTGCTTCTCCGAGGTTAAAGAGCAGACTACAAGGCCTACAACCATCAGCTTCTCTTCAACACGGTGGAGTTTAACTCTACTAGAAGGATGAGACTCACTGGAGAGACAGCTGATTATGTGGGAATCTGGGGAAACACTGATTCTGAAGACAGTATAGTTTTGTTTAATTTTCGGACCATGTTCATGACTTTTTTATGTGTTGTTTTTGCAGTTGAGACCAACATCCATCGAAAAAGAAATATTTCCTGTCATGGCAGGCGAGGGACAGCTGTATGCTATGGAGCTGCAAGGTAAATAATACTAATGTTAAGACTGCAGTACTACAGCACAGGTCTCTACTCCTCCATTGGCGTAGTGGACAAAAAGTTGCTGGTTTGATTCCAGCTGGAGACACAAATCCTCTTTGGGGTTGCATCAGGAAGGGCATCCTGTGTTTAAAAAATCTGCCAAATCAAACATGCAGAGTCACCTACTGTGGTGACCCCCCTGGTGGCAGGGAAGTGGCCAAAAGTAGCTTCTCCTACAGCACAGGACTGTAAAGCTGCATGTGAGATCTGAACATTCAGCTTTTGCCCAAAATAGGGGCTTGTGGAGAAGATTGTATTTATCAAAATGATGCATGTCAGTTCATAAAAGTATACAGTGGTGACCTCAGTAGAATCAGTCGGATGGAAATGTATGGTTTGAAGCTGACCTGTGTGCTTGATCTGGTCTCTGCAGCTCACAGCTCCACCAGACGTAAGTGTTTGGGCTTTTCATGCAGGTCTAGAGAGGAAACGTTTGCAGAAAAGCACCCCTAACCTAATCTTTATGCTCAGACCAAAAGGTTCTCCAGATACAGATTTTTTTTAAAAAACATAAGAGCTGACCAGCTGGAGGAATCACTTGTTGGTGCTTCTCTACATCCTCATTCCTCTCTGGGACCCTTCGGCTTTGCTGAAACAGTGGAACCACGTAGTCAAACCTCCACCCTGTCCCGACCTGTAGTCCAGGCAGGCTTACTGGTCCCAGTCAGTAGTGGGTTTGTTTCCCTTTAGAGGATGATGTGATTCATCATGTTTAAGTAGGAACAGAAGGTTGACGAGATTAGCAGCAAAGCATTTACTGAACTTTATAATAATATAAAAAAAGATGGGCTTGATTTGTCCTTTAAACTTTCTTACAGGAGTAGGAATTTGTACAGTTTACCAAAATTCTTTTTTGTCTTTGTAATTAATAAGGACAAACCTGTATAGGCCTTAAAGGCAAAATAAATTCATGACATTTTTGTCTAGTTTATGCTTGAATAAAATTAAATAAATTTAGTGTAAATCTTGATGTTAATCAGAAAGTCGAACCAGGAACACTGATGTTCATTTATGATGCTGCTGCTAGTAAAAACCCCGATTAATGTTAGTCATACTTTCTTTCCTGTGTGTTTTTAATTCTGGTGTTTGGAATAATGCTTTTTCAGGATTGTTATTTATTGAATTATGAATTGATGGTGATTTTCTCCCCTTTTTTAACCTAGATCTGTAGAAAATCCATCAGGGTCTTTTCAGTGAAAATGTGATTGTTTTAACCCACTGCACTGCATTTTCAGTTTTTAGTATAAATCTGTATCTGTGCCTGTCCTGATTTCCCACCTTTCCCCCCCCCCCCACAGTCTAATGGTAAGGGGGTGGCACCACATTGCAGTGGTTAGCACTGTTAGGTACTGGTTTTGAACCTTCTGGTTGATTTCTGTGTGTTTGTTTGCTCCTGTTGTCCAAGTCTGAGGTCTTGCTTGTTAGGTTATAACTGGTGATTTTGGTGGCCGTAGGATTAGATGTGAGGATGCCGGTTTGCCTTTCCATAATGGACTTGCAATCTACCCAGGTGTACTCCACCTCTTCTCTCTTGATAGGTTCCAGCCCCACCACAACACTTAGCTGGATATTTGGTTGAGGTGGATCAATGATTTGTGCAGCTGTGAGAAGAAATGCTGAAAACTCTGTTGACCATTATGTAAAATATATTGTAGAGTTTGCAGTCAGCAGATTAATGTCTGCCTCTTCTGTGACTTCATTCTTCAGCGAGTCACCTGTTGAAGAACACGAGGAGCCGCCTGGTTGTTTTCAGGCTTTCAGCTTCCACCCTCTGTCTGTCTATCTGCAGGTTTCTGGATGGACATCGGTCAGCCTAAAGACTTCCTGACAGGGATGTGTATGTACCTCCAGTCGGTACGACAACACGCACCTGAGAGATTACGCACAGGCCCCGGTTTCCTTGGCAACGTCTTGGTGGTAAGTGCATTTTGTTAATGCGACATCAAAATAAAGACTTGTACTTTATGATGATGATCATCTCTTTTTCTTCTTCTCTGAAGGATCCCACGGCACAGATCGGGGAGAACTGCACCATCGGCCCGAATGTCACCATCGGCGCTGGCGTTGTCGTGGAGGACGGCGTGAGGATAAAGCGGTGCACTGTGCTGAAAGGGTCGAGGGTTCGATCGCACTCGTGGCTCGAGAGCTGCATCGTGGGGTGGAGCTCATCAGTCGGCCAGTGGGTGAGTGGGAAAAATGTGTGGATGTTCTTGATTCTTTCATTTATTGTGAGACGCTGCTAATTGTGTCTCTGTGTGTTTAACAGCAGATCTCACCTGTGGCGTTGAATATTGGTTATAATTTAGCCTAGTTATTTTATTTGTTTCTTTTTAAAGCTTGTTGTATCTGCCTACCTGCTCATGGACATAATTTAGTGGAATTGTTCAAACTTGCCTGCTTTTTGTTTGTTTTGGTTTTGGGTTTTTTTTTGCCTTAAACTAATAACCAAATGTAACTTTTGGCCAATTTCACAGTTCACTATTATAACTGTAATACAGTGTATATATATTAAAATAGCTAATGCCAAAATCAGTAGGAGAACAAAAGGAGTGCTAAAGGCTGTTGCACCTGTAATCTTTCTGCTTTCTAGTTAAATCCTCTGTTTCATCTTGTACAGCACATATACAAAGATTTGACATGTGCGATGGTGGATGACTTGTGTCTGGGTTAATGTGCTTCCTCAGGTGCGTATGGAGAATGTGACAGTGCTGGGGGAAGATGTGATTGTCAATGACGAGCTTTACCTAAACGGTGCCAACGTCCTGCCTCACAAATCCATCAACGAATCGGTCCCGGAGCCGCGAATCATCATGTAGCATCAGGTGGAGGAAAATTCCCAGCGCCTTTTACATGAAGCCTAAACCCAAACTGTGCCAGAGAAGACAGAGGGACATTCAGGCAGCTGAAGGGAAGCAGGAGGAGGAAGAACAAAAGGCTTCTTTTTCTTTCTTTTTATAAATTAATTGGACTTGTCTTAGCCCTGCTTGGCTGCATTTGTCAGAAAAGGCGACGTGTGTCGAGGGAGGTTTCTGAAAGTACTGACAGGTCAAACTCTCATGTTGGAAAATATGAGAAAAGTCGAGAGAGGGGGCTACTTGGTGGAGGGAGTAAAGATCAGTATACTGAGAGGGAAGGGGGATGTGGGTGTGTGAATATATCAATACTGATGGTTAGATTTACTATGCATTTACACTTCCTGAAAAGAACAATCAAACCACGGCTACAGGTTGATGTCATGACTGACGCTCAGATTCTGATCTGACTTATTGTGAAATATAATGCAGTACTGGTCATAGATAAAGGTCCAGTGTGTAGGATTTCTGATGCTCCGTTAGCAGAAATGTAATACAGGATTCATAACTGGTGTTTCTACAGATGCCCAAAAAAAGGACAAACAGCACTGGCTATAAGTAAATGGAACTGAAGGTGCTCCCACATTGTTGTAAACAATAGACTGTATATCAAAGATGGACAATGCCACTACCGTTGGCTTGTGGTTGCTGCCAAGTTTTGTTTTTGTTCTTCTTTTTTTTTGGAAGTAGAATATTTACTTACACAATTAGAATATTTATTTACACAAGAGTGTGAAGTTGTGAGCTTGGTTCAGCTAGCAGAGGTAAAGACTAGGAAAGAGATGACACCAGTGTCAGCACACTGTTTTCAAGCCTTGGCAAAATCTTAATGGTTGAATTATATTTATTTATATAAAAATCCCTCTCCGTACAGTTGTTACCAGGCTGTAAATGTGTTTATTTCTGCTGATTGTTGGAAACAAAGGGCAATTCAGTGTTTTGTAATCTACAACTTTACCACTAGATGTCACTAATTCCTACACACTGGTCCTTTAAAACCATAGCAGTTTATTATTGAGTGCAGCAGAACAACCTGTAAGCACCTTTGTGGAAATGTGAATGTTTTGAGATGACAGTCATTTTTGCGGCCACCTGAATGTAATTTACATCACATAACACTCAATAATTTGTTTTGTTTTTTTACAGAAATACCAATAACTGCAGCTTTAATAGTGGCAAAAGTTAGTTATATCTCTTGTCTTTGATTAACTTTTCAGGTTTCTATGTTCTTTAAAACTGTTTGTTTTAATGTCTGACGAGTTAATGGCCAGCAAAAAGTCCTCCAACACTGTAGTGGGAGAGCTGACAACTTTATAATGTGGACAACTTTAGTCTTTAAGATTAATTGCACATTATAAATAAATATACAGTGCTGTCAAAAAGTTCCTACTCCACATGAAGTAAGCAGAATTATGTTTTGGTCTTGACACAAATTAGGCAACGGCCATCAGATACAATAATCCTCTTAAAGGTGAGAAAAGCAGAAAAGGAAAATTGTCGATGTACTAAAAAAACATCAAAGTAAAAGGAGTAAAAACCACTTCCTGTCTTAGATTGTTAGTTAGCTTTCAGCCTTGAGGAGAAGACGCACCCTAATTTAGGACCAATTTCTTCCATTGTCACCAAAAAATTAAAGTCCAGACATCAAAAATTGGAAAGAACGGGGCACCATGAAATTACTGGACCTAAAGTTGGAACCACTAACATCACTGAAGTCCACCAATGACTGGCAGGCTTTCTTTCAAACTAAAAGCAGACTCGTGATTTTAAAAGATAACCTTATGAACAGACTACCCACAACAAAACAAAATCTATCCCCCCAATTAGAAATAAACTTTATTAATTTGACATGTCATCAGTATATCATAAGGTTTTCAGTATTGCTAATGCTGACACTCTCATTCTGTGTTCAGTATTTAATTTGTACAATAATCTGTGTATATAATTAAAAAGCCAACTTTCAAACAAATCTAACACTAACATTTTAGCTTAATAACAGGCCACATTTTATTACCTGCTACATAGCATAAAAACAGATCGTTTTGAGCTTTTACAAACAAAAGTGAAGTAAAAAATAAACCGAGACCAGTGTAAATCCCCTCTGTCATTAGAAGAACTACTGGAACTTTTCTTTGACCTATTTCAGGATCGTAACTAAGCATTCAGATTCAAATGTCTAAGCCAGAAAGAATCCTTGAAAATTAAAAATCTCCAGTAAAGAGCTGCTAATCAGCCCTGTTCTAAGACTGGTAAAAGGTGTTTTCACATAGCAGAAAATAAGGACTATAGTTTCTCCTTAAAAGCTGATAAGACAGACATCTCTTCCCTGACACAGACTGAATCTAAATGTAACTTCTGGCAGTCTGGATCTGTTTATCTAGTTGTAAAAACAAAGTGTTTTAACATGAAATAATTATATGCATAAAGGACTAGAGTAAGAAAAAAATAAGGATTCTTTTTAAACTTGGAATCATGGTGTAGGACTGGATAAATGCTCTCCTGTTGGAGGTTTTTAAAGCTGGTCTTTGTCAGTTTACGCTCAGCGCTGGTGTCTCCATGTAAAGCAGTGATTCTCCTGTGAGCACTATTCAGAGCTGAATGTGCAAAAGACTTCAAGTGAAGGAATTTGGTCTCTGTAATGTATTTTTTTATTATTTCTGAAAGAAAAATGTAATTACTGACCCCTGCAACATGTCTGGGCTCTTATTTTTGGATGTTTAACAGGTGAAGGTCACAGTAAGTCGCGTCTAATGTCAGTGATATAAATTGTCACCACAGTTGGACTCGCCTTTCTGGTCTCTCTGTATTACCTATGAAATGTACAGAGCACAGAAACATGGTTTTTTTTCTTTCTTGAAACATCACAAACCTTTTAGAATGTTCTCATTTTAATTTAAGAACTTTATACAGGCAAAGGTTATTTTTAATTTCTACCTGATATACAAAACATCTGACAATAGTTTTACATGTAAATCCAAAGCCTGTTGGTATTACAGACACTTTTGAGCTTCGTTAGATTACTTCACTAGACTTACCATACAATTTACATTTTGTTTAAGTATATTTTTATTCAAAAATGACCAATTTAAACATTAATTGGACTAAAAAAATCATAGCCTTTTATTACTATGTTTAGTAAAAAAAAAAAAACTCTTACACATTTGGTGTTTGGATGGTTCAGGGAGTGTATCACACTCAAAAAGTCCCTGTTATTGGTCCAAAAGCAACATTTCCAAAAACAAAAAAATATTGATAACGCACAGAAATGTAAAACTATATTTTCACAGATACAATTATTAAAGCTTGTAAGATTAACTATTACCAGTCAAGCCAAGTCAGTTTATTTGTAGTATCCCACCTAAAGGGCTTTATAGACACATGACACAAACAAACATAATAAAACAACAAAAAGAAATATCCAAGTTATATAATCTAAATGGTTTTTAGCGTCTTGTAGCATTAAAAGAAAACTCTTAATGTTATAAACAATTACAATTTAAACATTCTTAAATAAAGCTATATTAAAAGCCAGAGATTTCTGAGTGGAAACAAGGGCTAGCTAAACCAAAAACCTGTAGATAAAGAGGGCATGTGCTGTTCCACTCTCACGGTTGCAGGTAAAATCTTCAGTGGCACTTTACTGTGCGTGCCAGTGTAAGGAAACAGCTTCTCAGTGAGCCTGAGTTTGAAGGTGTGCATGTGTGTGTTGGTGTCAAGATCAAAGAACGAGAGCTTCCCTCTGTCACAGTCCAGCTGAACTTTGACCCTCTGGAGCTTCTTCACTGAGAGAAGTTTATCAGGAAGTGGTGGAGAGGCTGCTGTGTATTTTCCATCCTGGAGACTTATTTCCCAGAATCCAGTCTGCAATTGTTCTTTTTTCTTAACAGACTGTATTAGCACGCTGAGGCACTGGATCCCATCATTTCTAACCTCAACATCCCAGCTGCGAGTCCCTGAGTCAAAGGCCTCGGAGCCCAGAACAATTGGATGGTAGTCAAACCTCTCTGGATTGTTGGGAAGCTGCTGTCTCTCACCGAGACTCACATTCGTGAGATCTTCTGAGAGGATGAGTTGTTAATGAGCTGTGTTTGGATCTGGAGTGCAGGAGACCATCTTCTTCATGTTCTTCCAGATGTTGAAGGTTAAGTTGCTCAAGTGTTGGGCCACATCTATCAGAGTTCCTGAGACCACATGTGGTTCCTTCAGCAGGGTGTGCAGCTGGACTCTGTTCACTGCAGGCTTGATGTTCTGCAAAAATGAGACATCTCCAGCTCTTAGGTTCTCCTCTGTGGCTCTGATTGTGTCTAAAAGAGCTGCTATCTTTCCATTCAGAACCTCCGTCTTGTCCTTAATCACCTGACTCCTCTGCTCCTCTTCTGCCCTCAGAGCAGTGATTCTTGCTTTTTCTTCCTCTTGTAGAAACTGGTGCAGTTTTGTCTGTGATCCTGCGCAGCTTCTTCGATGGTTCTGAATCTGTGTTTGTTGTGTATTTTTGAATCCCTACAAACGAGACACACTGGCAGCTGATGATCCAGACAGAAGAGTTTGAGTTTCTCACAATGCAGACTGCAGAGCACCTCTGACTCTAATGAAGCTTTTTGATCTCTCTCCAGTAAGAATGCTTCACACAGGTTCTTTAACACCAAATTACACAAATGCATACTCTTACAAAGTGGGCATTTACGTACTGGATTCTGCTTCCACCACGTTTGCAGGCAGTCTTTACAGAAGCTGTGGCTGCACGACAGCATGACGGGGTCTCTGAAGATGTCATAGCAGATCGAACAAGAGAGATCCATTTCTGGCTGAGGGGACATTTTGCCTCTGAGTGGAAAAAAAATGCAGCTAGGGTAATTAAAGATTGAAGATGTATATTGAAACTTACTTTTCTTCCAGCTGTGGCTTCTTTAAAAGTCCTGCTAGTTATATGTAATCAGCAGCAGGTAGAAGTGGCAGTATCCAAGTATTTGCGATAATTCCTCTTTTCTCCGATAGCGAATCTCAAACACACTGCTCACAAAGTGAAACTGTGACATATAACTAATGCCGTATGATGCCTGGTTCAATTCTAATTAGTGTTTCTATTGCGACTCTATTGTGGCACTCATGCTACCTTTGCCTACCAAGCCTCTTATCAGCATTTACAGTTCTTTTGTCTGTTACAGCCAACCAGAAGAGAAGCAAGACGTTAGATCATATCTCAGCAACTGGGAGAAATTTGCTTTCAGGGCATTTCTGCCATGCAGGCTCTCTAACACCTGTTAGAGATGTATTGTAGCCCTGCAGATGGAGGGGACTATGTATAGGGTGACTGATTGGTCAGGACAAAGAGTGGAAAGTAGGCAAATACAGTGCAGGCGACAATAATTAGAGAAACGGGAGACAAGATGGAAAGCACAAAACAAAATAAGACAGATGAAAAAAAATTATTCTTGCTTTTTTTATTTTTTATTTTTTTTTTAATGCGAATACCTTAGAGAGAGGAAGAGACTAGATTGTAGAAGACAACCAGAGTACCAATTAGAACAAAAAGGAAGCAAAACTCAGCAATATCACAAAAACTACCTGAGGTAGCAGAGGTTCTGGCCTTGCCCCCGGTGTATGGAACTATGGTGATGGTTTGATTCTTCACCTCGCCCCTCAAGTCTGTGGGGCCATGCATTCGGGGGATTCCTGGGTCTCTGCGCCCCCTACAAAGGGAATCCTGATTTTTTTGTTTTTGTTTTTTCATTACTATTATTTTCATTTGGTTTGCACCCTGCTGGAGCCCATACACTATTTAACAACCTGGCACTGTCCACTTGCACTCACCGACAAACTTGCTATCTATCATCCTTCCTTCCTTCCTTCCTTCGGGAATGCCACATACAGCGGGGAGCCTGACACCACATCATTTGTTGGACCTTAGTTTTTTCAGGGACATTCTGGCTACAACAGCTGCCAGTTATTGAATGTAAATATCAACTTTTGAGTTAAAAAAAATATGTATTGTATTATACAACTATTCTGTGCTTTTTCAATAAGAGACAGCAATCAAGCATATTAAAGGTTTACATGATATATTTTTTATTTCAATAGATATTCGATAGATAGATAGACAGATAGATAGATAATGATTTGAGGAGTCCTGAAAATAGAGGATTACAATAATCTAACCTGCTCCATATGAAAGCATGGAGCAGTTTCTCAGAGTTTTCTTCTTACTACTATTTTTAATATTCCTATTACTGATTTCACTTCTACAATAACTACTACTATTACTACTATTAATATTAATGATGCTTTTTCTACTAATGTTATTGTTAGATAGGTCTCAGTACATCTATTGTGTAAGATGAGTAATACTGTAAGTTCTGTTTCATAGAACCGAAATGTTCTGGGAGGTCTTGAGTGATCAGTGGTTCAGGAGTAAATGTGAAGTTCAAAAAATGTTTATTTATTATATGACACATGACTGTGAAATTAGAGCATATGGTTGAAGTGTGACTGTGTTTAAGAGGAAATGTGGTTAAGAGGAAATGGTTTTTGCAGTGTGCATTTCTGTTACTGGTAGTGCCCCTCAGGATGGGGAGTCATCGCTACTTCAAACCACTGTACTTCTTGTGTTTGAGGGACTTCCTTGAGTCAAAAAGACACTTGCTGTCCATTATTGAAGCTATTTTCTCTGCAGGAATGGCAAACACTGGTTTGGAACTGGACAGACTTGTTGCTGCAGTGCCCCAGAATCCAGATGAGCAGCAAAAGGATGACAAATTGGTACAAACACTGCTGTTTGTCCTGCTGACTGTAGTGCTGTATGGCATTGCTGCAGAGGCTTTTTTTATTAACCTGCTTTACCACCGTGAATTGGTGAGTATCAGCTCAGGCCTCAGCCTTTGGTCCTGAACCTAATCAGAGCTCTGAAGCTGAAATGGCCAATGTACTCGAGTTTTTAAATCTAAACATTTACTGTCTGCTTTTTATCTTCTCTTATTGTGACTTTAGATGTGTAAATGCATTTTTTTTTTCATTTTAGTAAATGAATTAACTGTAATAATTAAGTGATGAAAATAATTTGATGTAACAGGTTGTGATATATTAGCTGATATGATTAGATACTACTGTAGCATAAAACTAATTGCAAAAGCTTCTACTATTTTAGGCACATTTGTTGCCAAGTTGTCTCTTTTTAACTGTCATTACATTGTTTATATTCAAGATTCAAGATTCTTTATTTGTCACATGCATAGTTATACAGGTACAACACGCAGTGAAATGTAAACTGAACACGCTCCTCGACTGTGCAAAAAGGGGGGTAGGGGGGAGAAGAACATTATATATATTATATATTATATACATATGTACATATGTACATGTACATATTATATACATAATATAAATAGGAATAGAAAACAATCTGAATATTTTTCCTATACTTTCTTTTTTTTTTTTTAGTTTTATGTTATCTTTTAAAATGTTTTCTCTATGTACAAGTAAACATTTTACTCTATCATCAAATATGAAGCTTGGACGATTTCTTTCCAACTAATTTTTAACTTCCATTGCAGGCTGACTCAGGACTAAACAACAAATCAGGTATACATTTAAAATTTAACCTTAATTCAACCAAGAACTAAAATCTCAAGATTAAGAATTTTAAAAAAACCCAAACGCATTTTTGATTCTATTGCAGAACAAGATGGACCCATCCGTGGTTTTGCACATCTGACAGGTCAGATAACTCTGTTGTTTTTTTTTTTTTTAGTGTATACCATTAATAAATAAAATAACCATCAGTTTTACATTTGTTTCTCCTATTAACGGTCAAACTGTTTAGAAAAGCCTTCATTTCCCATTGTCAGTGATAAATATTTTCATTCCATGCTCTATTTTTATATCAGATGTAAGGCAGCAGCGTTATATGCTGAGTATAAACAGTGAGTTTGTTTTGAAGCTCTAACTGTCCTTTAAGCTGTGATAAACATACCAAGAGTTGGTTTCAGAGAAAAAAGAAGCTAAGAATTTTTTTTTTAATTATTCATTTGTTTGCATATAATGTTAAAAAGCCACAATTTAAGTATTTACTACATAAATAATAATAATAATAATAATAAAAATAATAATACTTAGGTGAATATTTTTATAAAACTTAAGTACTGCATTATGTGTTATCAGGGGCATTTAGATTTTTTTTTTAATGTGATGGCAAAAGGCAAGGTGACCACAGGAAATTCAAATTTTGATTACAGTGTACAAAAAAAATCTGATTAATAAAACACGGTACAGTTTAAAAGCAAATATGCATGTGTCTTCTTTCCCTTCTGTCAGATCAACTTTGCATTCTCTATTTCATTTTGAGCAATTCAGGGAAACTAGCAGATCATAAAACAGACCATAAGTGGCCAAAAACAGGAGCCGAACTTTACGTAAATTGTTTTAAATATTTGTCTGACAGAAAATACACAACTTTAAATTGTTACATCCATCTTGTCTTTTATCCTTGCAGGCGGGTCAGTTCAAGAAAACGGGGTGATGCTTTGGGGTATAAATAATGTCACTGTTCTCAGCGGCATGGACTACAAAGATGGTAGGCTTGAAGTTCAGAAGGAAGGATTTTACTATGTGTACTCCAAAGTCTCCTTTATTGACAGTTGGCTCTGGAACGAGTCACCTGTTTTTTTTCACCACTTTGTTATGAATTCTGCTCACCTACATGGAAATTATTATACACTCATGCAGTCACGGAGAGAGTTAAGGGTAAACACAAGCGACATAAACAACAGCTTTTTGGGTGGACTTTTTTATTTGGATAAAGGTGATGGAATTTTTGTGAGAGTAAGGACGAATTTAGACATTTTGCAATATAATGTTTCTGATAATTTCTTTGGTGCATTCATGATGTAACTTTACACAGCATAAAATATCAGAAAATCATCCTGTTCTTACCACACTCTCGCATGATTTAGGTCTAACCAAGTATAAAACAACATGACATATTACGCCCAATGACCGTAGAAAACAATCATTCATCACACTGTTTTATTATGTATTTAGCAAAAACTACACCAAAATGCAATAAAAAATTATTCAGTAGTTTGCAGACCCACCTTCAACAATAATTAGTCAATAAGTCACTACTGAGCCCAACATATAAAATATTAGAAACTGAACTAAGAAAGTGCTATCAGTGGGTTGTGGCTGTGAAAGCTCAGATATCACTGGCTGTCCTCGGGTCTTCAGGAAGACTGTACTACAGATGCGCGGCATGGTAAAGGAAAGCTTTCTCACTGTGGGTTTTACTTCTGACTTAATCAAAAACTTAAAAACTAGATAAAGAATCTGTCCTGGGGCTGACAGGAAGACAATGGGGATACTTAAAATCTGGTGTTGTCCATAATCTCTTCTGGCCTTGGTCACAACCTTTGTTCTGTAGCTGCAGGAGGCTAGTTTGTTTTTAGGGAGGCCAGAAAGTAGAGCATTACAATATTCATTGTGTTGTTCTGTACGTTTTAGCTTTATTTTGCTGTCTCACTATTTAACTCATGTCTGATGTACAGTGCTGTATCCACTGGGGCTGTTCTTACTGTAGTTACTGTTATTACTGTTTTGGAGCAAATGTGACCACATAATTTCCTCTGGGATTAATAAAGTAATCTGTTTCTGATTCAGTCTCTGACATCTTTGTGGAGAAATGTTGGCCCATTCCTATTTACAGCAACACTTCCGTTCATTGAAGTTTGTTGTATTTGTTTATGCACAGCTCTTTAAGGTCCCACCACAGCATTTCAGTCAGGTTGAGGTTTACACTTTGACTTGGCCATTACAACAACTTGTTTCTTGTTCCTTGTCCTTTCAGGCTAGCTTTAGTTGTTGGTCTTGTGGTTTGTCCAAATGCAGCTTTGCAAACCCAAACATTGCGGCCATGTTTTATGGCATGTCTTTCTCTTTTTCAGTCTCACTCTTTTTTCATTGTACTATCATGAAATGTAACATTTAACATGATAACTGAGGCCTGTAGAGACCAAGATGTAGCTCTTGGGCTTTTGCAGATTTTCTGAGCACTGCATGTTTGATCTTGATGTGAGTTTGTTGAGGCATCCACTCCAGGATTATAGCAGCTGTCATTGTTTTCCACTTGTGAATAATCTTTCTCACTGTAGAATGATGGAGTTGGAATTGTTTGAAAATGACCTTTTAGTAACAGTTGCTTCTCTAAAATCATTACTGATATCTTTACTTTGTATTAACACTGCAAACTGCTGAAACCACGATCTTTATACTTTGATGATCAGTTAATTAAGTGCATCTGATTAGCAGCTCCTGGGTGCTACTTACCCTCTTAAATCTCATGAAAACAGCAATGATCTAAGTTTTCACACACTTGTTCTGATGTCAGCTTTTGTTTTTCAAGTTTTTGTTACCAACATAAAGTAAATATGTAATGTTGTGGCATGTGTTTCTTTTTATCTGAGGTTCTACAAGTAATCTTATAATCAAGTAAGATTAAAGTGATTTTTTTTTCATTATTTCCTGATTTGTAAAAACTAATAACTTTAAGAGGGTTTATTTTCTTTTTAATGTGCACTGGCTGAAGTCTCTGGGAGGATATGTTAATTTGCCTCTAGGTAATTTACTTATAAATGCTGTGCAGTTTAATGCCAACGAGAGTAACAGATAAACATATAACTCATGCTTTTCTATACACATGGGATTGCTGTACCGTTTAAAATTTTGTTCAGCTTTGCATAAATTGTGGTATTTTTGATGGAGTTGTATTTTTTATTTGTTTTTACTGTTTTAATAAAAACTTTGCAGCAGTAAAATATATTATTTTTGGCTGACAGCTGATATTCTCTCATTTTACCTTTTATCTGAAATGTTTTTCTATTGTACAATTCTGATTTAAAAGTTCCATTTTATATATTTTTGTAATTTGTTCTATAGTACGCACCTCATTTTTGGTCTGTAATATATAACACCATCAAAAATAATCTGATAGCATACTATGTTTTCTCTCTGTCTTGCTCTTCTTGCACAGCCTTTGTGGTGAAAAGGCTGTTTTGAGTTTTCAAGAATATGAAGATTAAATCTTTGCTTTTTCAAACGGTGAGTAGCACTTTTGTCTCACAGAAAGAAAGTCCAGGGTTCAACTCCACCATCTGGCCAGGGCCTTTCTGTATGAAGTTTGCATGTTCTCCTTGTGTTTGCGTGGGTTCTCTCCAGATACACCTGCTTCCTCACTGGATTATTAACTATGAGCTTATTAAGATGCTGTGGGTGCCTCTGACTGGAAAGAGGAAAGAGGAAATAACACTCAGACCACAGCATACACGTTACAGAGTATGTGTGCATGCTTGGCAGCACAACAACACTTCCTGGTAATAGTTTTTTGTGTGGTTTGCATGTACAGATCAACATTTGCACTGACTACTTTTGACTGGACACATCATCAACAGCAAAGGTGGAATAATAATAATGGCTGAATGAATACCAATGTTTGATATATGGCCTAGTAATCTATCAGCAAAATAACATACTTTGTTAGCTGTTGTCTAATGTTTTTGATCTTTCATGGCTGACTAAATTCAAAGTTCAATGACATATAGTTATTTATATAGCACCTTTCATACAACAGCAATTCAATGTGCTTTACAAAGACAAAGAAAAACAATAATACAATAAAAAGTAATATTACAAAACTAAAACTAGTTTTTGTATTGTTTTAAGAGTAAAACATGTTTGCTCTACAGCAGTCGCCGTAGTTAGGATTATACACTTGAATTAGGAAGTGTAAGAAAGCAGAATTCATTTGACTGCAATCTACTCAGATCTGGTGGCTAGTTTTTATACACCGTTATCACCAAACTCTATATCCACAATGGAATTTTATTCTACTCGTTGCTAAATATGTAATGAATAATGTTTGCCACTTTGTGAAACCAAAGACTCAGTTTTATTATAAGAAATAAACTCAATCTACTAGAATAGAAAAATGAAAGCAGGAATCAAACAGTGAGGAAATGGCTGGTTGTGTGGGAGAAGGGGCTAGTTAAATAGGAATGATGCCATTATGCATTCTACGGCAGACAGTCTGACCAGTTTCAATAGTTTCAATATTACTATCTTAAAATTAAACTTCAGGTAACAGAATGGTAAAGTTTAGGCTTTAGAAACCACTATAACACACTGTTACACTTAACTAAAATTACTTTCTACTTGCCCAAAACAAAATCATTCTGCTTTTTTCTGTAACACTTTTATCTTTTACTATTTCAGGCTCAGATTGTCACTATGACTCAGTGGTGTTTGGTGGAGGAAGCAGAGGGCCTGGGTCAGCTCATCTGCTCTCTCTGCTCTTTCAAATGATGATAGCTTTAAATATTCAGCAAACCTTCTTTAGACCACTGCCATCTGCATGAAATTGTTTCTTCAGAGAATGAAGGTTAGGGTTCAAGGTGTGCCTTTAATTTTTAACCTGTGTGGAAAAATACAATTTATATTAAACAAATCATTTTACCAGCTTTAAAGCTGAAAGCATAGAAATTATACACAATGTCATTCTATCATCAGTGCAGCTTCATGGAGTGGCTCTTAGACAGAAAACAAAAGAGCAGAACTCAATAATTCTTAACATAACAAAGTTAAGTTAAAGGCAGACAACAAAGAGATTCTGGCTAT